>WOXC01010238.1:0-102925 GCA_011680675.1 Gymnobelideus leadbeateri
GTTAGATGTGTTACTCTGGCCACCCCCCCATTTTCCTAAACCTGTACCCCGGAGCCCCATCTTATAATGTGCTTTGTTCTGTGCCCTGGCCCAAAGCTCAGAAATCACGATCAACACTATCTAGAGCAGAAACAGATGAGAGGCTCTTGTCTCCCTGTCTCCTCCCTTCTTCCCTCTCCCCTACTCCTCCACCCCTACCACCTTTATAACCTGTACTTCAACTTAAATAATAAATGCCGACATATGACTCAAAAAAAAAGAAAGAAAAAATGAGTATTAGAGTAAGGAAGTCTTTGGTTTTAGTCCCACATCTGTCATGGACATGGCTATGTGTCTCTTGACAGATTCCTTCTCAATACCACAGGCATTAATCAGATCCTCCTTACCCAAATTTATTTTCCCAAATTCCCCAACATGTGCACTGTACTCAAAAGGCACTAAGGGGGGTTAACTGGGTGGTGCAGTGAATAGAGCACTGGCCCTGGATTCAGGAGGACCTGAGTTCAAATTTGACCTCAGACACTTAACACTTTCTAGGCGTGTGACCTTGGGCAAATCACTTAATGCCAATCACCTTGCCTTCCCCCTCCAAAAAAAAAAAAAAAAGCACTAAGGTCCCTTCAACCAATAATTCTCTAGGACTCCATGATTAATGCTACATTAAATTAGAAAAAAAAGCATTTATTAAATATTTCTTATGTGCTTATTCCATATTGCCTATAACACTTAAGGAGAGAATAGTCCCTGTTACTGGTGGATATTCATGAGTCTGGGCAAAAGCAGTTATCATTGGTACGATTTGAGTTTTCACTAATAAAGGAACTGACCCAAACAATCTTTTCAGTACCAGCAAAGCTTATTCCTGAAGCTAAGTGGCTATCCTAGAATATTTCCCATTATCTCCCCTAACACACACATCTATACTCAAGCCTTGTAGATGCAATGAAGACACTCTACTAGTGTATGGAAAAATTAAGAAGGAAACTGTGGTGTGACTAGTATTAATGCCATCCTCTGCCACTGTAGCTGGCCTTGGCACACACTCAATGAACTTGGGGTGGATAGAAGGATAAGCTTCCCCAAAGCATCAGTTTGTGATGACGGACTTTAATTCATGTACAGCTAACCTCCATATTTGACAAAATGATCCAAAGTTCTTTACATTTTATTTTGTCAAGGGTGGAAAATCTGCAGCCTCAAGGCCACATGTGGTCCTCTACGTCCTCAAATGCAGCCCTTCGACTGAATCCAAACTTCACAGAACAAATTTCTTTAATAAAAGACTTGGACTCTAAGTAAACCACAGAGATAACACTTGGGGTTCAAGTTCCATTTCTCTCACACAAATTATTTAATCTCTTTGTATCTCAGTTTTCTCCTGTATAAAATGGTGATAAAATCAAATATGTACAACCTATTTCACGGGGTTATTAGGAGAAAAAGGCTTAATAATAATCAAATTACTACTAATAATAAAATGTAAATAGACATTATTATCTAGACTTATTGGTTAGCTCCTTAGAACTTATTTTTATAAAATGTAAATAGACATTATTATCCAGACTTATTGGTTAGCACCTTAGAACTTATTTTTATACATGTATTACATTTGAAACATGTATATGTAAGGGTGTTCCCCTTTCAGACTTTGGCAAAATCATAGATTCTAAAGAGAAAGGACACATAGTATGTGGGATTTTGAGGAACTAATTTACAAAGCCAGGAAAGAGACAGACAGTAAAATTACATGTAGTACATAGAGTATCTCAGTACTTTGCTTCCCATTTGCATAAAACCAAAAGCAGAAACTCATAAGTAAGAGAATATGGTGTTAGGAATTTCTTTTACTCAAATGCTCATATGGATCTGTGATCTCCTATCTTAACACAATGCCTGGCACATAGTATGTGCTTGATAAATGTTGATTGATTGATCACCTCAATTTGGGAATACTCTTCAATGATGAAAATTCCAAAGCATCAACTATCCTGTGCCACTCTCAACTGTGTCCTCCCTAAACTTGAAGTTTAATGTATTTCAGCAAAGAATTAACTTCTTCCTAGTTATTCTTCAGTGGACTTTTCTAAAAATAATATTTGACTCTTGGTTATCACATGACAAGTAACCACTAGCTGGAACAAAAAAAAATAGATCCAGAATGATTTTTCTTTAGAAATATGTGTGTATACATACATATACATGCATATACATATATATGTGTATGTCAATATATTCACATATATATTCCTTTTTACTCACATTCATTGAAAATGATTAAACTTAAACAGAAAAGAAAACTTAGGAACCTTAAACCAAAGTGTTTAGGGAAAGTTTAGGGAAATATGCCAAAAAGTTACCATAAGTTAGAGCAAGGTTTCTTACTGAGGGAGCCCAGATGTCCCAGAAAGTGAAGTCAAGGGAAAGAAAGAGACTGTCACTCTCTGTCTTGCTACCTGTTGACTGAGAGATACTCAAAACCTCAGAGCTGTACCTAAACAGCAGAACAGGAGAGACTTCTGCCAATCCTAAACTGCAGGTCTCTTTCTCAAAGAGCAAATGCTATGCCAGGTGAGAGCTTCAGCTGGGCCTGAAACAGAAGAGAACATAGCTGCCATCCAAGAGTAACCCCAGTTAAAAGCTGTCCAGTTAAACAGAGGTGTAGCCCAGCCAAGAGTGACCGTCCAGATTTTAGGAACTGGTTCATTCACACAGCCAAGCAACCCAATTCAAAAATACAGCAGCCTAGACTAGCAGCTAAGCCATAATCTAACCCATATATCATTTCTAGCAGTGAATTTTATAAAGACATTTCAAAAGACAGAAAAAACAACAGTAAGGCTTTACATTTCTGGAGAGAGGAGAGATGTCAAGGCCCTGCATTTCTATAATTGTGAATTACCCCACTTATATGTGGGGTAATTATATATATATATATATATATATATATATATATATATATATATATATATATATATACGCCTTCCTAGTATTTCACTTTTAAGTTTGTACCCACTCTTCCCCATTGATGTTGTATACATTGGTGGGAGGGGGTACTCCATATTTATGGAAGGAATGATGCATTATGTTTGTTCTTGATATGCCATTTGAGTAAATACTATTTTAAACAATTAAATTGGGTCTACTAGCTGAATATTATAGCTTAATAACAATACAAAGCAGTCTATGGTTAGGTACAAAAATATATGCCAATCATAGAAAGTCCAGATGGAGTAATCAAGAAAAGCTTTGTAAAGAAAGTACAATATCATATAGGCCTTCAATGATGTGTAAGATTTTGACATTCATGAAAAAGCACATTAAGAAGATAAATTAAGTACATTATTCTGATGTTGCGACTAAAAATACTGCCATAAAATTAACATTGTTGAATTAGTCTCACATCCTAATTGGGCCATTAAGAATCAGGACCAGTCCCATAGGAAAATGACCCTCCTGAAGTGTAAGGCTTGGAAAAAAATATATAATCAGTATCTCTCTCTCTAATTGAACACTTTTTTTCCCTTAGATTTTGGAAGCAGCATGAAGATGATTTACTGATGTAGGAACTGGGTGGAGTAGACCACAAAGGGATAAATAGAAAACATCTGTAATGAACTATTTGAGAGAAAAGAGAGGAAAAAAAGAGTATGGTTTGCAAGTGAAACAAAGTACAGATGATTTGGCTCAACTTAGGCCAAGCCAAACACACACATTAAACATTGCACTTGGCCACAGTGAATGGAGGGAGCAGTGGCCAACATTGCATCAGACACACATTGTGGATGGAGGAAATGAGGTTAGTCAAGCCAGCTGGGACATCAAAGGGGCTGCTCTTGAAGGGAATAGTGGGAAAGGGTTCCCCCTTTGGTAGAGTTTGCAAAGTTCAGCCAAAGCCAGTCCAAGGAGACTAAGTCCAGGAACAAGCTGATGGAGGCTCCCTATACCACAATGGCTTTCTCCTTCTGCAGTGTGGGTGTAATGGAGAAGGCAATCAGGAGGGGAGAAAAGAGGAGGGATTGCTTTTTTTCCCCCTTTTTCAGCTCTGGAGACCCATATGCACAGATTTAACCCTATTCACAAAGGTTAATAGCAAGGAAGACTAGAGGGTGTGTGTTAGTGTGGCTGCTCTCTCCAGGAGCCTCATCGTGAGAACTGTGTTTCTGTATCAGTAGGAGCACAGCTTTGGATTTGCCAAGTTTCTGCTTAGAGCTAGTTTAACATAAATTGTTGGTCTTTTAAATTGGAAGAGCAAGTGTTACACAGGAACATTTATTAAGCTCCTGTTATGTACAAGGCACTCTGCCAGGCACTGGAATAGATAAAGAAACCACAGTGAAGGAGTTTACAGTTTAACTGATGGCAGAACCATGAATTTGGAACTATAAACGATCTTAAGGGTCCTCAGATCCAGTGGTATCAAATCCAGTAGAAATGGTTCTCTGTGGCTACAAATCGATGTTTTCTTGTTGTTCAGTTGTTTTCAGTTGTATCTGACTCTGTGACCCTTTTGGGGTTTTCTTGGCAAAGATACTGGAGTTGTTTGTCATTTCTTTCTTTAGATCATTTTACAGATGAGGAAACTGAGGCAAACAGGGTTAAGTGATTTGTCCAGAATTACACAGTTAGTAAGCATCTGAGGGTAGATTTGAACTCAGGAAAATGCCTGACACTCTATCCCAGGCATGGGGAATCTGACCTTGAAGCCATATGTGGCTCTCTAGGGCCTCAAGTGCAACCCTTTGATGGAATCTAAATTTCACAGAACAAATCCCCTTAATAAAAGTATCCATTCTATAAAACTTGGACTCCATCAAAAGGCCCCACTCAAGGACCTAGAAGGTCACATGTGGCCTCAAAGCGTCAGGTTCCTTACCCCTGCTCCATATCCACTCGCTGCATATTGACTTAGAAAACCATATATATATATGGGGTGGATGAATGTGGGGGTGTATATGTATATGTATGTGAGTTTGTGTGTACATGCATACATGTATATACATATATATATATAATCTCATATTTTATTTAAACATTTCTCAACTATATTTTTTTTTTTGCTTTCTTGAGGGCAATTGGTGTTAAGTAACTTGCCCAAGGTCACACAGCTAGGTTTTTGTTGGTGTGGGTTAAGTGTTCTGAGGCCGGATCTGAATTCAGGTCCTTCTGACTCCAGGGCCAGCGCTCTACTCACTGCACCACCTAGCCGCCCCCTCAATTATACTTTTTTTTTTTAAACAAATACTTTATTAACTTCTGTTTTACATCATTCATTTCCGCCAGATTTTGAGTTACAATCATTTTCCCCCCATTATTCCCCTACCCAACCTCCCAGAATAGCAGTCCCACAAGATATCGCTTCCTCCAATCTGCTCTCTCCCATACCTTCTCCCATACCCCCATTGACTTTTCCATTAGAGGAAGATGAATCTTTGTGTCCTAATGCCTGCACATCTTATCTCCCAATTATAGGCAAAAGAGTATTAATAATAGTATTTATATATATATTTGAAACATTTAATGTTACGACCTTGAATTTCAGATCCATTTCCTTCCTCCCTTGTCACCCATTCCTTCTTGGGAATATAAGTAATTCAGTATATGTTGTACATGTCTAGCTATGCAAAACATTATCATAGTAGATATATTGTGCAAGGCTGCTTATAATTCCCTCCCACTCATCCCACCCCCCACCTGGTCCATTCCTTACATGATCCTGTCCCTCTTCTATAGTGGGTACTTCCAACCTCCCCTCACCCCAAGGATGCCCTCCCATCCATCATCCCTCCTCTCATCCCCCTTCCCCCTATCCTGCTGCAGGTTGAGATATCCATTTAGTATGTATGTCATTTTCTCCCTGAACCAAATTCAATGTGAATGTGGTTTTGCCTTTTTAGCCTTCCTTATTCTCCCCCTCCCTTGCACCCACTTCCCCTACATGAGATAGTTTACCCTACCATGTCTCTCCCCATCTCCTCTTGCCACTTTCCTCTCTCACCTCATAATTTCATCCCTTGAGTATTCTCCCTTCCCAACAAATTCAACCTATGCCCTCTATCCATATAACTGTAACCATATACACACACATTCACATATGTATTCGTATGACCACACCCCTTTCTTCCATTATTTTCATAGTGAGAAAGATATCATCAGTCACAGTTATTGCTTTTCCATATAGGAATGTAAATAGTTCAACTTTGATAAGTTCCTTTGATTTCTTTTCCCTGATTACCTTCTCAGGCATCTCTTCCTTCTTGTGTCTGGATGTCAAATTTTCTATTCAATTCTGGTTCTTTCCTCAAGAATGCTTGAAAGTCCTCTATTCCACTGAATGACCATATTTTCCCCTGAAACAAAATACTCAGTTTTGCTGGGTAGGTGACCCTTGGGTTCAGTCCCAGCTCTTTTGCCCTCTGGAATATCATATTCCATGCCCTCGATCCCTCAGTGTAGAAGCTGCCAGGTCCTGTGCTATTCTGATTGTGTTTCCACAATATTGAAATTGTTTCTTCCTGGCTGCTTGTAGTATTTTCTCCTTGATCTAGGGATTCTGGAACCTGGCTATAATATTCCTGGGAGTTTTCTTTTGGGGATCTTTTTCAGGAGGTGATCTGTGGATTCTTTCAACCTCTATTTTGCCCTCTGATCTAAAACATCAGGGCAGTTTTCCTTGAGAATTTCTTGAAGGGTGATTTCTAGGTTCTTTCTTTGATCATGGCTTTCAGGTAGTCCAATAATTTTTAAATTGTCTCTCCTGGATCTATTCTCCAGGTCAGTGGTTTTTCCCATGAGATATTTCACATTGCCTTCTAATCTTCGTTTGTTTGGATCTGCTTAACAGCATCTTGATTTCTCATAAAGTCACTAGCTTCCATTTGCTCCAGTCTAACTCTGAAGGAATGAATCTCCTCAGTGAACTTTTGAGATTCTTTTTCCATCTGGCAAATTCGACTTTTTAAGGCATTCTTCTCCTCAGTGCCCTTTTGGGCCTCCTTTGCCATTTGAGCTAGTCTATTTTTTAAGGTGTTGTTTTCCTCAGTCAGGCTGTTGACCCTCATCTCATACTTTTCCTGCATCCTTCTCATTTCTCTTTCTAATTTTTCCTCCACTTCTCTTATTTGATTTTTAAAGTCCTTCTTAAGGTCCTCTATGGCCTGCAACCCACTCATGTTTTCCCCTGGGGCTTTTGGAGCAGGACTTCTGACCTCACAGTCCTTTTCCCGCCCTATGCCCCCAAAATAGGAGTCTAGGGTTGCATTTTTCTGTTTCCTTTGCCTTGGCATGTTGCCACTTAATTACTTGACTTTTGGGCTTGTTGCCACACCATGGCTTTAAGGCCAGATAGAGGAATTTTCGTCCCGAACGTGTGGGGGGCAACTTCCGTTTCTGGCAAGCTGTAAACCCACCCACAACTTCCACCCTAGATCACAATCCAGATCCAGGAGGTTAAAGCAAGAGCGATTACCCCCCAAGACTGATCGCTGGATCTCCCCATGATTTGTAGGCTGGGAGCCAGAGCTGCCTCTGAAAACTACAAAATGGCCTGTCTCCTCAGTGGCTTCTAGCCCCCAGGGGAGGGAGCTGACGCATTCCCCAAATACAGGTCCCAAAGTCCATAGGACACTAACCTCTTACTTTGTCCTAGGCAAGTCTATGTTGATAATTCTGGAATCTCCACAGTTCCTGGTGTGCTGGGGTTCCTCCAGCTGGCTGCTGGCCCTGCCGCCCTGGGGCTAAAACCTCGGCTCACGTGGACCTGGGCTTGGCTCGGCTCCTGCGCTCTGCGCGCTGCCGGCTCCCAGACCACTGCACTGGTCCTTCCTGCAGGGTGCTGGGCTGTCCTCAGCGGGAGGTTAGCTTCTCTGTGTCGTTCTGTGGGTGCTGGGGCTCCAGAATTTTTTCAGAGTCCTTTTTTACATAGTTTGTGGAGAATCTGGGGGCAGAGAGGCTTGGACTCGCTGTTTCTACTCCGCCATCTTGGCTCCGCCCCCCCAGGACCCCCCCTCAACTATATTTTAATATGTTTTGAGCAGCCCTTAGGAGTTTTGAGGACTGGCGTTTGTGAGCCACCTGCATCTGAGTTTGACACATCTAGTATAACGCCTTTATATTACAAATGAAAGGAAATGACTTGCCCAATTTCACCCTCTTTGTAATTGGCTAAATTGGGATTCAAATATAGGCCATATGAGTCTGAAATCCAGCAAATATATAATCAACAACCATTCATTAAGTGTCTACTATTTGCCAATTCTGTTTGCATATTAGAAATGCAAAAAAAGCATTTGCGGTAGGGGATGCCCATTGCCTTCCGCTCTTGACCACTCTCCCAGGCCTGGCCCCAGGTAAAACTACCAAGGACTGATAAGGGAGAAAGAAGACTTGGTGGCAACATTGCAGGTATTCTTTCCTCCTCCCCCAACCCTTTGCCACCTTCTTTCTGCCAGGATGTTTGACTGCTCACAGGGGTTGGGTGAGGTGAGAATTAGCAGGTCTATTCCTTCTTTTTTTGTTGTTGTTTTTTTTTTTTTTAATTAAGCAAATGGTTTATTAGCTTCTGGTTTACATCATTCATTTCCACCAGATTATGAGTTACATTTTTCCCCCATTTTTCCCTACCCACCACCCCAGAATAGCAGTCCCACTAGATATCCCCTCATCCAATCTGCTCTCTCCCATATCTTCTTCCATATCACCTTCGACTTTGCCATTAGGGCCAGGTGAATCTCTGAGCCCCAGTGCTGGACATCTTATGAAACATTTAATTTTAAGACCTCGAATTTCAGATCCATTCCCTTCCTCCCTTGTCACCCACTCCCTCTGGGAAGATAAGTAATTCAGTATGTGTTGTACATAGCTATGCAAAACATTACCATAGTAGATATATTGTAAAAGACTGCTTATATTTCCCTCCCACCCGTCTCACCTCCCACCTGGTCCATTCCCTACTTTGATCCTGTCCCTCTTTGATAGTGGGTACTTCCAACCTCCCCTCCCCCCAGAATGTACTCCCCTCCATCATCCCCCCTCTCATCTCCCTTTCCCCTACTCAGGAGAGTGAGTGAGGGTAAGATATTCCATTTAGTATGTATATGATTCTCTCCTTGAGCCAACTTCAATGAGAATATGCTTTTGCCTTTTTGCCTTCCTGCTCTTCCCCTCCTCTGCAACTACTTCCCCTTGCTTCTTCTACATGAGATAGTTTATCCTACCCTGTCTCTCTCCATCTCCTCTTGCCACTTTCCTCTCTCACCTCTTGACTTCACCCTTTAAGAATCATCCCTTCCTTGGGGCAGCTAGGTGGCGCAGCGAGCAGAGCACCAGCCCTGGAGCCAGAAGGACCCGAGCTCAGATCTGGCCCCAGACACCCAACACACAAACAAAAACCCAGCCGTGGGCCCCCGGGCAAGTCACCCAACCTCAATTGCCCTCCAAAAAAAAAAAAAAAAGAATCATCCCTTCCCATCAAATTCAACCTGTGCCCCCTAGCCATGTATACCTGTGAACATATGCCATGCACCCTTCTTCAATTATTTTAATAATGAGAAAGGTTTCATCAAACACAGTTATTGTTTTTCCATGTAGGAATGTAAATAGGTTAACTTTGATAAGTTCCTTTTGATTTCTTTTCCTTGATTACCTTCTCAAGCATCTCTTGCTTCTTGTGTCTGAATGTCAAATTTTCTATTCAACTCTGGTTTTTTCCTCAAGAATGCTTGAAAGTCCTCTATTCCACTGAATGACCATATTTTCCCTGAAACAAGATACTCAGTTTTGCTGGGTAGGTGACCCTTGGGTTCATTCCCAGCTCTTTTGCCCTCTGGAATATCATATTCCATGCCCTTCGATCCCTCAGTGTAGAAGCTGCCAGGTCCTGGGCTATTCTGATTGTGTTTCCACAATATTGAAATTGTTTCTTCCTGGCTGCTTGTAGTATTTTCTCCTTGATCTGGGGATTCTGGAACCTGGCTATAATATTCCTGGGAGTTTTCTTTTTGGGATCTTTTTCAGGAGGTGATCGGTGGATTCTTTCAACCTCTATTTTGCCCTCTGGATCTAAAACATCAGGGCAGTTTTCCTTGAGAATTTCTTGAAGGGTGATTTCTAGGTTCTTTCTTGATCATGGCTTTCAGGTAGTCCAATAATTTTTAAATTGTCTCTCCTGGATCTATTTTCCAGGTCAGTGGTTTTTCCCATGAGATATTTCACATTCCCTTCTATTCTTTCATTTGTTTGGATCTGTTTAATAGTATCTTGATTTCTCCTAAAGTCACTAGCTTCCATTTGCTCCAGTCTAACTCTGAAGGAATGAATCTCCTCAGTGAGCTTTTGAGATTCTTTTTCCATCTGGCAAATTCGGCTTTTTAAGGCATTCTTCTCCTCATTGCCTTTCTGAGCCTCTTTTGCCATTTGAGTTAGTCTATTTTTTAAGGTGTTATTTTCCTCAGTCAGGCTGTTGACTGTCATTTCATACTTTTCTTGCATCTTTTTCATTTCTCTTCCCAAATTTTCCCCCACTTCTCTTATCTGCTTCTTAAGGTCCTCTATGGCCTGTAGCCAGCTTGTATTTTCATTTGGAGCTTTTGGTGCAGGAGTTCTGACCTCACAGTCCTCCTCCATGCTTTGAGCCTCTTTGTCCCTAAAATAGGATTCCAATGTTGAACTTTTCTGTTTATTTTGTTTCCTTTGCCTAGGCATGTTGCCACTTAATTACTTGATTTTGGGGCTTGTTGCCACAGTAGGATTCTGCCACCAGACAGGGGAGCTTCCACCCAAACGTGGGGTCTTCACAGCTTCTGCTAGTTGGGTGGCCTCTGTAAAGCCTCCACCCACTCTGGCAAGTTGGATACCCACCCTAAACTTCCCCCCCACCCCAGACCACAATCCAGATCCAGGCAGTTTAAAGTAAAAACGATTAACCCCCAGAGTGATTGCTGGATCTCCCTACAATTCGCAGACCAGGAGCTAGAGCCACTACTGATGCTGCAATATGGCTTCTGTGCAGCTGTTTCTTTAGCAGCTTTTCATCCCCAAGGGAGGAAGCCACACTTTCCCCAAATACTGGTCCCAAAGTCCATAGGGCACTAACCTCTCACTTTGTCCTAGGCATATTTGTGCTGATAATTCTGGAATTGCCACAATTGCTGGTGTTCTGGGGTTCCACCAGCCAGCTGAAGGCCTGGCCACCCTGGGGCAGGTCTCTTCCTTCTAATGAGATGGAGAACTACTGGGCATTACACTCTTGCATCTATTCCCTGTAGTGTTCCTACACTGTCCTCTGATCTACTTTTGCCACTAAAACACCTCTTATTTTTTTGCACCACAGCTACCCCCTCCAGTTATTGCCAGGTTTTTCTATCCTTCATGCAGCTGTACTCTCTTTTATAAGTTGTCTCCCATAATTAGAGAGGGTGAGTTCTTCGAGAACAGGGTCTGTCTAATCTCAGTATAAAAAGAAAAAAAATGTATTTTTACTATCTGTATCCCTAGAGCTTAGCACATTGCTTGGTACATGCTAAACATATAATAAATGTTTTTAAAATTCATTTAAAATGTCTATGAGATCTAATAAAAAGAAAATTATTTTCATTTGGAGGGATAGGGGATTTCTTCAGAGAGGAGGTAATATTTGAACTGGAACCTGACAGAGGGTAGAATGGGTGGAGATGAGGATAGCAGTTCTTCCCAAAATAGAGGAAAAGTGAAAATTTAAATGGAGGAAAAAGTATAACACTAGGAATCATTATAAATATAGTCTAACAATAAAATTGTGTAATAAACAATCTATTTCCACTTGCTACTTAATTTTTAAATATAATTTAAATTACAACTTAATCTTCATTTTTAACCAAGATGGATCCTGTACCTCAACCCTGAACGAGAACAATTGCATCCAAGATTATTTTATAATCATCTAGTTGATATTAATTAAATGCACTGAACTTCTCTGTGTTTTGTTTTCTTCATTTGTTAAAAAGCTGGCAAGACCAGGTAATCATAACCTCTAACATTCTCTTTCTTATCCCAGCTCCTTTTTCAAGCTGTCTGTGAGTAAAATGCTTTCTCTGCCTGGGTAAATCTGTCGGCCCCTGTATCTGTCATTTTGTCTTTCAAAATTTTATATCTCTTTCATAAAAACTTTCTCTCAACTCAGCATTGCCTTTCATTCCTGACCTACTGTGGCAGCTTTCTCTTACTCTACCCTCTAATACCTGATTATATGCAATCTAGAATGTCCTCTATGATCACAGGACTTAGAATTGGAATGAACATAGGCCAATTCCCTTATTTTACAGATAGGAGAAATGAAACCCATGGAGAACAAGTTATTTGTCCCAGGTCACACAAGTAATAAGTAGAAGTATGTTTTGAATCTGAATCTTGTGACTTCCAAGCAAGTGTTCTGTCCAATAGTCCAAAATGGTTCACAGTAGTCTATCCATTTGTATTTTATTACTTTCAGTAGATAGGAAGCAGGACACAAGTGAATACAATATATTCTATTGCTTATACATCCTCCCCAGACTAGCTTAGCAGGGTTCAGTATGTGTGTAGGAGGCTTAATTCAGATAACAAACAAAAAATGAGATTTCCCACATTCTGAAGTATGGAAGATAATAACTTATTCACAAAAGGAAACTGGCCCAGGCACATTTTCTAATGGGCAGATTTCCAACACTGCTGTCAGCACCCCCAATAGCATTTCTGAATTCCATGGGAATCCTGGGACTAAGGAATTGGTCAATGTCTTTTTATAATAGGAGTCATAAGACTGACAGTGATTCTTCAACTTTGTTTTGTCTGGGCCAGAAATCATTAAGATTCTGTGAATGTTAGGGTGGCTAGGTGGTACAGAGAATAGAGCACCGGACTTGGAGTCAGGAGGACCTGGGTTTGGATCTGGCCTCAAACACTTAACACAAAAACTAGCTTTGTGACCTTGGGCAAGTCACTTAACCCCAATTGCCTTCTAAAAAGCAAAAAAACAAACAAGATTCTGTGAATGTTGTGTTTGTTATTATCATTTGCTGAGCAATGGAAAGCTTCCTTCATCCTGTCTAGGTATATAAGCAATTATGCTGCAGGCCATTTCAGGAAGCATAGAAAGTGAAAGAAGGGAAGAACAACAGGTAAAGGAGTGATCTTGACATAATGATTGACTGGGTCAATGCAATGTAGGCATGCATTTTGTGAGAAGGAGTGTGGACTTGTGGATACTGTGTTGGCCTTGGAGTCAGGAAAAGTCAGATAGAAGTCAGGTTAATGATGCAAAATAACTTTATGGCAACTGAGCAAGGCACTAAACCTTTCAATATTCCAGAAACTCTATAAGTTAAAAACTAGTCACTCAGTCAGCCAGCATTAAGTAAGTGCTTAACAGAACAACAAAAATGTGCCAAGTTGTCCTAAACACTAGAGGATACAAGTAGAAAGAAGCATAGTCTCTGACTTCAAGGAGCTTACCTTATAACCAGCAGCAGTGGAGGAAGTTTCTAAAAGAGGTTCTCAAACTAATCTGGACCTTTTTCTACCTACCTATTCAACAAGTGTTGAATTTAGGGTCAGAGAACCTGGCTTCAAAACCCAAGTTTACTAGTGTGACCTTAGACAACTCATTTGAATTTCTCTAGGAAGCAAGTAGCATGATTGTTTCAGAAGCAAGATTGTGGATCTCCAAGGGCCTGGCCATGGGGACCAAGGAGATAATTTAGCCATTAAAACTTGGTTTGTCATTAATACCAGATTAGAGTATTTCCAGTTGTTTCTCCACCTTTCTAACTCAATGCTCCTCTATACTCTGTTTCTAATCATTTGTTTGTTTCCTTCTATGTAAAATTAGGGAGTATCCTTCTAGCTTTAAACCCCAGTGTCACATCATTATGGCATAGTCCCATGTAGTTTAAGCCTTTTGCTCATAGACTCTATAGAACCAAACTCAAAACCTTGGAAAGTAGCTCACAAAAATTGGTGTGGAAAAAAACAGAAGTTGGAAGAAGGATCTTGAATCCAAGTTATCAGTGATGGTAATAGAAAGTAAATCTGCTAAATGGAGAACTACATAATACTTAACTCACAAACTCTAAGGACTTCCGATTGTCTGAATCTACTTTTCCAACAATCTAATATTGTTGTGATCCTACAATTATTATGGTGTTATAGAAAGAGGTTGGCAAGTTGGTGGAGCTTTCCTAATTCATTATTTTCATGGCAATCTTACTAAATTGGATGAATTATTACATAAGGAAATTGTGACCCTGGAAGTTATTGGAAAGAGGCAGGGCCAGCATATTTGATGGGAAGAAAGATAGATATATTATAGTCACAGCTATTGAAGGCACAGAAAGAAAAATTCTTGCCACCAAAGTCCTTGGCATGGTGAAATGGTTCAATATCAGAAAGTGATATGATTTCATCAGTGGAAATGAAATTAAAAGATGAAGTACTAAGAGCTCTTTTCTGCTGTACCCTAAGGAGGTCTTTCTGACATGCAGCTGAAACTGTTCCTATATGTTGTCTCCTTCACTAGACTGTGACCTTGAAATCAAAGACTGTCATTTTCTATTTGTATCCCCAGCACATAGCACAACATTTTACACCTAGTAAGTGCTCAATAAATACTTTATTCATTTATTCAAAAAGAGTGGCCTGTTGTCTAGTAAGAAACTGACAAATCTATGATCATCTTTGAGGCTTTGCTTGTAGGTAATGTGAAGAAATTGTCTTCTGGATTTCTGATGAGTATTTCTGTTTCCATAATATTCTTTATCATTTGTGTTTTCTTTTCTTTATTCATTTATTGATTTTTCTAGCCTTGTATTGTGATTTGGGTCTCTGTGCCTGGGCCAACCTCTGTGGATTTCTGATAGGAATAGTAGAATCCGGTAAAAAAAAGGATTCTGAACAACTTCTGGAGCCCCAGCACCCACAGAACGACACAGAGAAGCTAACCTCCTGCTGAGGACAGCCCAGAAGCCCTGCAGGAAGGACCAGCACAGCGGTCTGGGAGCCGGCAGCGCAGAGCGCAGGAGCCGAGTCGAGCCGAGCCCAGGTCCGCGTGAGCCGAGGTTTTAGCCCCAGGGCGGCAGGGCCAGCAGCCAGCTGGAGTAACCCCAGAACACCAACAGCTGTGGCGACTCCAGAATTATCAACATAGACATGCCTAGGACAAAGTAAGAGGTTAGTGTCCTATGGACTTTGGGACCTGTATTTGGGGAATGCTCCAGCTCCCTCCCCTGGGGGCTAGAAGCCGCTGAGGAGACACGCCATTTTGTAGTTTTCAGAGGCAGCTCGGGCTCCCAGCCTACAAATCGTGGGGAGATCCAGCGATCAGTCTTGGGGGGTAATCGCTCTTGCTTTAACCTCCCTAGATCTGGATTGTGATCTAGGGTGGAAGTTGTGGGTGGGTTTACAGCTTGCCAGAAACGGAAGTTGCCCCCCACACGTTCGGGATGAAAATTCCTCTATCTGGCCTTAAAGCTATAGTGTGGCAACAAGCCCAAAAGTCAAGTAATTAAGTGGCAACATGCCAAGGCAAAGGAAACAGAAAAATGCAACCCTAGACTCCTATTTTGGGGGTATAGAGCGGGAAAAGGACTGTGAGGTCAGAAGTCCTGCTCCAAAAGCCCCAGGGAAAAACATGAGCAGGTTGCAGGCCATAGAGGACCTTAAGAAGGACTTTAAAAATCAAATAAGAGAAGTGGAGGAAAAATTGGAAAGAGAAATGAGAAGGATACAGGAAAAGTATGAAATGAGGGTCAACAGCCTGACTGAAGAAAACAACACCTTAAAAAATAGACTAACTCAAATGGCAAAGGAGGCCTAAAATGGCAATGAGGAGAAGAATGCCTTAAAAAGTCGAATTTGCCAGATGGAAAAAGAATCTCAAAAGTTCACTGAGGAGATTCATTCCTTCAGAGTTAGACTGGAGCAAATGGAAGCTAATGACTTTATGAGAAATCAAGATGCTGTTAAGCAGATCCAAACAAATGAAAGAGTAGAAGGCAATGTGAAATATCTCATGGAAAAACCACTGACCTGGAAAATAGATCCAGGAGAGACAATTTAAAAATTATTGGACTACCTGAAAGCCATGATCAAAGAAAGAACCTAGAAATCACCCTTCAAGAAATTCTCAAGGAAAACTGCCCCGATGTTTTAGATCCAGAGGGCAAAATAGAGGTTGAAAGAATCCATTGATCACCTCCTGAAAAAGATCCCAAAAAGAAAACTCCCAGGAATATCATAGCCAGGTTCCAGAATCCCCAGATCAAGGAGAAAATACTACAAGCAGCCAGGAAGAAACAATTTCAATATTGTGGAAACACAATCAGAATAGCCCAGGACCTAGCAGCTTCTACACTGAGGGATTTAAGGGCATGGAATATGATATTCCAGAGGGCAAAAGACCTGGGAATGAACCCAAGGGTCACCTACCCAGCAAAACTGAGTATTTTGTTTCAGGGGAAAATATGGTCATTCAGTGGAATAGAGGACTTTCAAGCATTCTTGAGGAAAAAACCAGAGTTGAATAGAAAATTTGACATCCAGACGCAAGAAGTAAGAGATACCTGAGAAGGTAATCAGGGAAAAGAAATCAAAAGGAACTTATCAAAGTTGAACTATTTACATTCCTATATGGAAAAGCAATATCTGTGACTGATGATATCTTTCTCACTATGAAAATAATGGAAGAAGGGGGTGTGGTCATATGAATACATATATGAATGTGTGTGTATATGGTTACAGTTATATATGGATAGAGGGCATAGGTTGAATTTGTTGGGAAAGGAGAGTACTCAAGGGATGAAATTATGAGGTGAGAGAGGAAAGTGGCAAGAGGAGATGGGGAGAGACATGGTAGGGTAAACTATCTCATGTAGGGGAAGTGGGTGCAAAGGAGGGGGAGAATAAGGAAGGCCAAAAAGGCAAAACCACATTCACATTGAATTTGGTTCAGGGAGAAAATGACATACATACTAAATGGGATATCGCAACCTGCAGCAGGATAGGGGGAAGGGGGATGAGAGGAGGGATGATGGATGGGAGGGCATCCTTGGGGTGAGGGGAGGTTGGAAGTACCCACTATAGAAGAGGGACAGGATCATGTAGGGAATGGACCAGGTGGGGGGTGGGATGAGTGGGAGGGAATTATAAGCAGCCTTGTACAATATATTTACCATGATAATGTTTTGCATAGCTAGACATGTACAACATATACTGAATTACTTATATCCCAAGAAGGAATGGGTGACAAGGGAGGAAGGAAATGGATCTGAAATTCGAGGTCTCAACATTAAATGTTTCAAATATATATAAATACTATTATTAATACTCTTTTGCTTGTAATGGGGAGATAAGATGTGCAGGCATTGGGACACAAAGATTCACCTTCCTCTAATGGAAAAGTCGATGGGGTATGGGAGAAGGTATGGGAGAGAGCAGATTGGAGGAAGTGATATCTTGTGGGACTGCTATTCTGGGAGGTTGGGTAGGGGAATAATGGGGGGAAAATGATTGTAACTCAAAATCTGGCGGAAATGAATGATGTAAAACAGAAGTTAATAAAGCATTTGTTTAAAAAAAAAAAGGAATAGTAGAATCCTCTATGCAGTGATCAGTATTATTTGAAGGCTTAGTGACTCTTTTATTTATTTATTTCTTTTATTTATCTCAGTGACTCACTGATTTTTGTAAGCTATTCTCCAAGGTTTTAAGTATGGTTCTATATTATCTTTTATGGATTTTGTAAGCAAAAGCCCTTAACTCCATGGGATCATGCCAGAATAATATGATATCTGGGTTTAGAACTAGAAGGATGCCCCCTCATTTTACACATTTTACAACCCAAAAGAACAGAAACAAAGATAGAGCGCTCTAGAGCAAACCATCCCTAGTCCCTGGGTATCCCAAAGTACATATTTCTTCTGGACACTATGTGCTGGTCACCCACTGTTGAAATCTGTGGTTTCTTACCAATCCTTCAAAATATACTGAACAATGCCAAGGAGGTCTTTACCGTTCCTATCAGAAATGAACAGAGCTTTGCTTGTAGATAATGCGGAGAAATTGCCTTCTGAATTTCTGATGAGTCATCAAAGTTTAGTGACAGGACAAAAGTCAAGGTGACTGGCAATGGTCCAGGAGGCAGTGGATGTTCTTGTCATTTTCAATGTCTGACCAACCTCTAAGTATTCTTTAATCTGCCTTCAAAGAAATTGTTCTCATCTACGCATTTCACTAGGGGAAGTCTTCACATGCTTGGTTAGACACCTCCCTAATTTATCGACAGATTTATGGCCCTTGGTTACTCTCCACCTGGTTTAGCCTGTTTGAGAAAGTTTACTAGGATATGGCCACTGTGAATGCTACAGCTTGCTGGAGCCAAAGGTGAGAGCTCAATTCCAGGCCAACACCAAAGGTAGATAGGTCCTCTAAAGGCCTTGGGAAGCCCTCACAACAGAGGTGCTAGACCTCCTTGAACAACCATATAGCCCATATGTAAGGTAGTAGCATATATAGAAATGAAGTAACATGCACAGGTAGTAACACATATAAAAAAGAAGTAACATATATACTGTGCTTTCCAAAACTTAAAGCATTATATAAATACTACCCATCTGAGAAGAGTAAAAAGAATGCATTATTCAGGTTGAACTCTACAATAAATTAGGAGTTGTCTTCTATTCTCCAATTTTTTTCAGACAAAGCCTCAGTTTCCCTGTCTTTCAAAGAGACAGAGCATGGTGGTGTCTCAGTTCCTTATTATGTTGATTCATCACACACACACACACTCACACACACACACGCACACACACTCACACACACACACACACACAAAATGGGAGTGGAGAGATTCCAAAGGACAATTAATGCAATAGCTAAGATACTATTCACTTCTGCTAATTGGAAAGTTATGCAGCTTCTCCATCAAAGTATAAAAAATGCAGAATGGGGGTATAAATATTACACTCAGCATGAAGAGAATCGAATAGCCCATTTATTTTCATTCAGTAGGAAAACAACCTGATATAATTAGCTCTCTGTATCTCTGCTTCACCACCCATGAGTTATGTGGTCATTCTAAATCGTGAAAATAAGCTGATTATTCCGTGGCCTACCAGACTATATCTGAACAAGCTTTTAATACTGTGTCTTAACTATCCCAGAGTGAAATAAAATAAAGGGTTAGTTTCTATTCGGGGGCCAATTTTATCTAACTCTAGACTGATTAAAGTCAGCTACCTTTAGGAATTTTTAATTAATAGGAAAAAGGTGGGGCCAATATTTGCATATAGAAGACACTATTAAACAGTAATATATTTCAGGAAAAAAACGCACAAAGAAAACACTGTTGCAAAATTATCTTTTCCCCCTCTTTTCCCAAGGGATATATTTACTATTGTCATTAAAATGTTTTAATGGATGATAGTGAATACATGGCTAATCATAATTTTGGTGATGGTGAAGATCATAATGGTCGTGTTGATAATATGGGGTAAAAATTATGATATTATTTTTGATGACAATAATAATGCTAAACTCTCTGAAAGTCCCTTTTTGTATGCCCAGTGTATACCACAGGTCCTGGCACATAGTAGGTACTTAATAAATGTTTATTGTTTGATTGAATCAGTATGGAAAGCAGCATGGTATAGTGACGAAATGATATGATACTAGAACACTCAGGTTCTAGTTACAGTTCTGCTCTGTTTTATTTTTTTATTTAACCTTGATCAATCCACATCACGTTTCTGCCTCTCGGTTTTCTCATCTGCAAAATGGAGCCAATATTTGTTCTTCATAACCATTATAAGTAAATTAGAATTGAAAGACAATTTGAAGATAAATCGAAGCCCTCACTTTTCAGAGGAGAAAAGTGAAGTCTAGAAAACATAAGATAAGCTAGAGTCAAAGACAAAACTAAACCTTTGATCTCCATTTTAAATCCGATACTACTGTTACATACTAAGTCACTACTCTGGAATATTGTGAACAGGCATGTGCAAGAGCTTTAAGAACATACCATATGAATATAAATGAATGGAGGTGAAGGGAAGTATTAAACTAAGAATGGGATTTAACAGGTTCTAATATATGTCTCTGTGTTTATGTGTGTGTGAGTGTCTGTGTGTGTGTGTGTGTGTGTGTGTTTATGTGTGCTGCCTAGATAAACTATGAAAAAAATGGCACTTGGCCTTTAAATATGAAAGATAAATATTTTGATACCCTTTGTTTTTGCACAAAAATCATTTCTGAAGGGGGAACAATACAAATATATTTCTCCTCCAAATTGAAACCTGACTTTTAACAAAAAAATGAAAGTACTCAAAAACATCAGCTACAGTAACTGAATTTGACACTGTATTCAGGATTCTAATCCAGTAGCCCCCACTCCCACTTTACGTCTGACACGAGTACAGAACTATGTCTCATCATCTACTCACTAAGAATTTTTTGGTTACCCAAGTACCCCCAGAGCAATTTCATTATACTGATATTTTCATTTTCTTTGTCATATTCATTGTTCACATTTTTTCCCTGTTGCTTCTGTTTATTTCCTTCAGTGAAATCAATTCATACAAATTCATTCAAATCTTTATATCCTTCTCTGAATTCCTCATATTTGTCATTCTTATGTCACAATCGTATTCATGGCATTCATGTTACATAATTTTTGTTTTGTTTGTTTGTTTTTGCTTTTTCCAGTTGTATCCTAATTGATGAATACAACCTTTCCTTCCGATTCTTGGTAACCAGGAGTTCTACTCTTAATGTTTTCATAGGTATTATACTTTTATTTCTATCTTTGCTTTCCTTTGGTTCTAAGTCAAACAATACTCTCCCTGGGTAAAAAGAGACAACAGGTTAGTCATTTTTCTTGCTTAATTCCAAATTGGTATCTACAAATGTAATGATTAGTAAAATCCACAGGTCTACCTGAAGTGTATGTTTTCCTATAACTCCATCCAATATTAACTATTCCCCTATATTATCTTTGTAAATTTGTAGAATGTGAAATTGAACCTAAGAGGTGTTTGAATTTGTATTTCATTGACTCTTTGTGATTTCACAGTTCAATATAGTCATTTATTATTTTCAATATTTTTAATTGAGCCTAAATTTTGTCCATGATTAACTAGGGAGTGGAACTTGATATAAATAATATGTGTGGAAATTCCCAATAGACAGATGGAGATTTGCATCAATATTTGTATCTAAAACACACATGTTGAATAACATGGGTCCACCTGTCATATTTCATGCAAATTGTCCCCAATCTATCATGCTTCTTATAAATCTATCATCATTAGTTTTATTTTTAAAAAATCTTTAACTTTATGTAGTCAAAATTATTTATTTTGTTTTCAGATCTCCTTTACCTTATATTTGGTCTAGACTTCTATTATGGCATACAATGTTAGTTGTTGGTCATGGAAAATTTCTGCCAAATGAACTTCCAGTTTTACCATCATTTTTTGTCAAAAGAAATACTTCTGTAAGAAAATTGTTTTGGTAACTACTTCTTTATACTATAGATTGAGGTCTGGTAATTTCATGTCCTTTTCATTCATGTTTTTCTCATTATTTCTCTAACAATTAAAGATGGTTTGTTCATCCAAGTAAATTTGTTACAGTTTCATGTAATTATATGAAGTACATACTAGGCAATTAAATGGTGCTGTACCAAACATGTAAAATTTGTATTATTGTCATTTTTGCTTTATTAGCATGGTCCAACTATGAGCAGAGAAAATCTCTCCAATTATTTGGTTCTTTTTTCTGAAGAGAATGTTTTATAATCATATTTACAGTCAATCCTCAATTTTTCTAGGGCTAATGTTACTAGAAGATGACATGAAAGTAAAAAACTTTAATGCAGATACATTAAACATATGGGAAATAAGGGAAATATATCCCCAAACTACCAAAAATCCTAAGCTTTAACTAGAGATTGCTGAAAATACACTTTTCTACATATAATCATTTATAGCAAAACATTAATTCTGATAATATGCACTTTTCCTAACACAGTAACCATAAAGTCACCCATAAAATACAGCAAAAAAAATAAAATAAAATAAAATAAAATTGGTGGGGTGGAGCCAAGATGGTGGAGTAGAAACAGCACGTCCAAGGCTCTCTCCCCCCAGATTACCTCCAAACTATGTAAAAGGGGACTCTGAACAACTTCTGGAGCCCCAGCACCCAAAGAACGACAGAGAGAAGCTAAGCTCCTGCTGAGAACAGTCCAGCAGCCCTGCAGGAAGGGCTAGCACAGCGCTCTGGGAGCCAGCAGAACAGTGTGCAGCACACGGAGAGCTCAGAGCTCAGCCGAGGTCTGCGCGTGAGCCAGGGTTTTAGCCCCAGGGCAGCTGGGCCAGCATCTTGATGGAGGGACCCCAGAACACCAACAGCTGTGGCAATTCCAGAATGGTCAACACAGACATTCCTAGGACAGAATGAGAGGTTAGTGCCCTATGGACTTTGGGACCAATATTTGGGGAACGTGTCAGCTTCCTCCCCTGGGGACTAGAAGCTGCTTAGCAGACACGCCATTTTGCAGTTTTCAGTGGTGGCTCTAGCTCCTGGCCTTAAAACTGTAGGGAGATCCAGCGATCAGTCTTAGGGGGGTAATCACTCTTGCTTTAACCTCCCTGGATCTGGATTGTGGTCTGGGGAGGGGAGGTCTTGGGGCAGGTTTGATCTGGACAAAGCTCCCCTGTCTGGTGGCAGAGTCCTACTGTGGCAACAAGTCCAAAAGTCAAGTAATTAAGTGGCAACATGTCAAGGCAAAGGAAACAAAATAAACAGAAAAATGAAACCTTAGACTCCTATTTTGGGGGCAAAGAGGATCAATGAATGGAACAGTCAGAGGACTGTGAGGTCAGAAATCCTGCTCCAAAAGCCCCAAAGGAAAATATGAGCGGGTTACAGGCCATAGAGGACCTTAAGAAGGACTTTAAAAATCAAATAAGAGAAGTGGAGGAAAAATTAGAAAGAGAAATGAGAAGGATGCAGGAAAAGTATGAAATAAGGGTCAACAGCCTGACTGAGGAAAACAACACCTTAAAAAATAGACTAGCTCAAATGGCAAAGGAGGCCCAAAAGGGCAATGAGGAGAAGAATGCCTTAAAAAGCCGAATTTGTCATATGGAAAAAGAATCTCTAAAGTTCACTGAGGAGATTCATTCCTTCAGAGTTAGACTGGAGCAAATGGAAGCTAGTGACTTTATGAGAAATCAAGAGGCTGTTAAGCAGATCCTAACAAATGAAAGAATAGAAGGCAATGTGAAATATCTCATAGGAAAAACCACTGACCTGGAAAATAGATTCAGGAGAGATAATTTAAAAATTATTGGACTACCTGAAAGCCATGATCAAAGAAAGAACCTAGAATTCACCCTTCAAGAAATTCTCAAGGAAAATTGCCCTGATGTTTTAGATCCAGAGGGCAAAATAGAGGTTGAAAGAATCCACCAATCACCTCCTGAAAAAGATCCCAAAAAGAAAACTCCCAGGAATATCATAGCCAGGTTCCAGAATCCCCAGATCAAGGAGAAAATACTACAAGCAGCCAGGAAGAAACAATTTCAATATCGCAGAAACACAATCAGACTAGCCCAGGACCTGGCAGCTTCTACACTGAGGGAGAGAAGGGCATGGAATATGATATTCCAGAGGGCAAAAGAGCTGGTACTGAACCCAAGGGTCACCTACCCAGCAAAACTGAGTATTTTGTTTCAGGGGAAAATATGGTCATTCAGTGGAATAGAGGACTTTCAAGCATTCTTGAGGAATAACCAGAGTTGAATAGAAAATTTGACATCCAGACACAAGAAGCAAGAGATACCTGAGAAGGTAATCAGGGAAAAGAAATCAAAAGGAACTTATCAAAGTTAACCTACATGGAAAAACAATAACTGTGACTGATGAAACTTTTCTCAGTATGAAAATAATGGAAGAAGGGTATATGGTCACATGAATACATATGTAAATGTGTGTATATATGTTTACAGTTATACAGGGATAGAGGGCATAGGTTGAATTTGTTTGGAAGGGATGATACTTAAGGAGTGAAATTATGAGGTGAGAGAGGAAAGTGGCAAGAGGAGATGGGGAGAAACAGGGTATCTCATGTAGAAGAAGCAAGGGGAAGTGGCTGCAGAGGAGGGGAAGAATAGGAAGGCAAAAAGGCAAAACCACATTCTCATTGGATTTGGTTCAGGGAGAGAATGACATACATACTAAATGTGCTATCTCAACCTGCAGCAGAATAGGGGGAAGGGGGAAGAGAGGAGGGATGATGGATGGGAGGGCATTCTTGGGGGGAGGGGAGGTTGGAAGTATCCACTATAGAAGAGGGACAGGATCAAGTAGGGATTGGACCAGGTGGGGGGGTGGGATGGGTGGGAGGGAATTATAAGCAGTCTTTTACAATATATCTACTATGGTAATATTTTGCATAGCTATACATGTACAACACATACTGAATTACTTATCTTCCCAGAGGTAATGGGTGACAAGGAAGGAAGGGAATGGATCTGAAATTCGAGGTCTTAAAATTAAATGTTTCAAATATATATAAATACTATTATTAATACTCTTTTGCATGTAATTGGGAGATAAGATGTGCAGGCATCAGGGCACAGATATTCACCTTGCTCTAATGGAAAAGTTGAAGTGGGTAAGGGAGAAGATATGGGAGAGAGCAGGATGGAGGAAGCAATATCTTGTGGGACTGCTGTTCTGGGAGGGTGGATAGGGGAAAAACGGGAAAAAAAATTATAACTCAAAATCTGGCGGAAATGAATGATGTAAAATAGGAGTTAATAAAGCATTTGTTTAAACAAAAAAATAAAATAAAATAAAATTGGTAACATGTAACACATTTTTCTCACTAGTAATTCCCTAGACTTCTTTGACCTTTTATATTAACATCTTAATAAAAATATTTCAGACAAAATTCACTTTTCATAACACATGAAATCTACAACGTCGTGAGTACTTTACTCTTTTTTGTAAATATAGTTCACTTCTTTCAGTCATGTCCAACTCTTCGTGACCCATTTGGAGTTTTCTTCATAAAGATACTCCAGTGGTGTGTTGGCTAGGTGGCTCAGTGAAAAGAGGCCCTGGAGTCAGGAGGACCTGATAAAATCCAGCCTCAGACACTTGACACAACAACTAACCATGTGAACTTGGGCAAGTCTCTTAACCCCAATTGCCCTCCAAAAAAAAAAAAAAAAGATACTTGAGTTGTTTGCAATTCCCTTACCCAGCTCCTTTACAGATAAGGAAACTGAGGCAAATAGGGTTGAGTGACTTGCCCAGGGTTATACAACTAGTAAGTGTCTGAGGTCAGATTTGAATTCAAGAAAATGAGTCTTCCTGACTCGAGGCCCAGCAATCCACCCACTGCACCACCTAGCTGCCCACTTTTTATGGATATAAAGAAAAATCAATTTAACATCAAACTTGCAGCTTAAAGTGGCTGCAGATGTTCTGGCACAAAGTTCATCTAAAGCCTTTATTTTCTCACTACTCCACATCACTATGCAATGAATGCACTTACTCTATAACAGCAGAGTGAGTAAGGCTGTGAAATGCCCATTAGGATAACAGTTGCTTCACAAGCTTGAGCATATCACACTTTTCTTTTTTTTTCTTCTCCTGCACATAGCCATGAATGTGTGTGGTTGCCTAGGTAAAAAGAAATTGAGGTTACTTTACTAATAAAATTGCTCAAAAGTTTGAAGTTTTAAAAGTTAAAAGCATGCATGTTGAGGATTTATTGTGTATAAATTTTATGTGATCTTTGGTAGAATAAAATTTAAAGTATTTATGAATTTTATAGTCATTTTGAAGGAAATGTCTATTATAATCAGTCATCCTAGATTTTATTAGTACTATATAGAAATACTAGTGATTTCTTTTTTTTCTTTTTTTTCTTTTTGGAGGGCAATTGGGGTTACGAAACGTACCCAAGGTCACACGGTTAGGTTTTTGTTTGTGTGTGTGTTAAGTGTCTGAGGCCGGATCCGAACTCAGGTCCTTCTGACTCCAGGGCCTATGCTCTACTCACTGCGCCACCTAGCCGCCCAAATACTAGTGATTTCTGTGCATTAATTTATATCCTTGTATCTCATTGAAACTAATAATTGTTTTAATTAGGATATTTGTTTTTTTGTTTTTGTTTTTGTTTTTTGCTTTTTGGAAGGCAATTGGGATTAAGTGACTTGCCCAAGGTCACACGGCTAGTTTTTTTTGTGTGTGTGTTAAGGTGTCTGAGGCCAGATTTGAACTCTGGACCTCCTGACTCCCAGGCCGGTGCTCTATTCACTGTGCCACCTAGCTGCCCCTAATTAGGATATTTGTGATGATTTCCTTGCATATTCTTTGGAAACTTTTATTACATCTGCAAAAAAGTTATAATTTTGTCTCCTCCTTGCCAACATACTACTGGTATTGTTTCATTGTTACGGCTAGCATTTCTAGCACCATCTGAAATAAGAAGCACTGTGGCATGTTGGATAGACAGAAACTTGGTCCTAGAGTCAAGGAAAGCAGATTTCAAGTTTTATTTCTGACACATACTGGATATTGCTACAGGAAAATCATTTAAGCCCTCAGTATCCTTAGGCAACCCTCTAAGACTGGAAATTGAAGATAAAGTGCCAATCTACATTGGTGGAGGAAATTCACCAGCAGCTTCCAGCAATGATGAAATCACAAATCTGGCCAAAGAAAAGAAAAGAATGGGTACATGGGGCAACTGGGTTTATCCCATTTTCACTGGTAAGGCTTCTCTTGCTTCTCTATGGCAAAGCACAGCTTTTGGTCATTATTTTCATTCATAATAGTGGTTCACATTTACTTATCAAATAAAGGTCAGCAGAACATGTAATTCGTGTTACTCTTTTGATTCTCATTTTCTTTTTTTTCTTTTAATTAATTTATTAGTTTAGTTTCAGTTAACAAGACTCAATTCCATAGTTCCTTGATTTTCAAATTTCCTTTACTTCCCTCCCCCCTCCCCCTACAATAGCATATAGTCCAGTATAGGATCTGCAAATACATTCATATTAGACATTATTCCAATTACAAAGGCATATTGTACTAGGTGGGAAGAAAGATGGTAAAGAAGAAATAAAACCAAACAATGAAAAGAAAAAGATCATTTAGTTTGCTTCCATCAGGATTCAGGCTCAGTTCTTTCTAGTTATTATCTCTGGATGGCGCATTTCTCTCTTTCTTGAGTCTTTCAGGATTGACTTATATCACTGCTTTGCTGAAAATGATTCTCATTTTCAAGAAAGGTAGTATTACTGCCACCTCAGGGTTGAGGAAACAGACGAAAAAAAAGGTTAGTTAACTGGTCCAGAGTCACATAGCTAAGTGCAAGATTGGAACTCAGGTCTTCTTAACTCCAAGTTCAGCATTCTGTCCACTGAGTCACCTGACTAACATTTAAGAAAGATTATGTTTATGCTTACAGGAGTATTGTATTTTGACAATGACCTTTTTCTGCATAACTTGCAGGGTTTTGTTTTGCTGGCTTTTTTCCCTCTTGATTAATTATATAATTATATTCCTAATGTTCTTCTATCCTTGAATCCCTTGTTTGAATATAACTTGGTAATCTTGTAGATTCATGTAGAAGCCCCAAATCTCCTTTTTCCCATATATCTGCAAATAAGGAGGAAAAAGAAATTGAAGAGGAGGAGGGAGAGGAAGGAAAAGGGAAAACTTTCTTCAAGTAGTAGCAAAATCACCACAGTTCAGCAGCCCTAGTACTCTCTGCCTCCTTCCAAGAAAAAATGATGTGAGGCCCTGGCTCTCATTTTGGTTTTGGCAGCATGTGACGATCAAACCCCAAAGCGGGTGGGTTTTCTTTAACTTTCTACTTTGGAGTCATGACCAAGTAGTTTTCTCTCTTTTCCTGGATCTAATAAAGTTTTCTGATGGGTTTTGGATTACTCTCATTCCAAGAGAACCCTTTCTCAGACCTCGGATTGCCTTCATGGACCACAGGCAGCCGCTTGCAATCCATTTAGGAGCAAAGGTCTCCTGTTACACCCACCGTAGAAACCAGACTCAGCAACAGGAGGAACGCATTACGAGATGTAATCCAGCACAAGCCCCCACAGGATGGAGGCAGTGACCTAACGGGACTTTCACATCTTTATTTCTGAGGATGCTATAACACACAGTGTCTTTAGCAGGGAGACAGCCCCGATTCCCTAATGCATTCCTGATCTGAAAAAAGACTAAGCAGAAAATAAAATAATATAGAACAAAGCAATCAAAAAGAGCCTGGGGAATACTTTCTCCCAAAGAAGAGGTCAAGCAAGTTTAAATGTGAAGATTTGTCTACTTTCTCCCATAATAGTTTCAATCAAGGTCTTGTTATTCCACCATCACCACCCCCCTCCCACCCGCCTCACCCCATGTTTGAATAATGGTACCATTAGATCACATTATTTACCAGGGACAGGAAATACTGTGTATTCTAAAAGCACTTTAAACATAGCTCTTTGCTTCCATGAGGCCATACTTCACTGGGTCCCACTAATTGCCAAATGCAGCCCTGGAGCTTTAAAATTGAGAATTTGAGGAATTGCAGTTCACATGTGGCATGAGTAAAATCAAACTAAATTGTGGTACAGGTTCTTTAGGATTTAGATAAACTTTTCTGACTTAGAATTATGGCAGATGAAGCCAAGTTAAAATAATAAAGCATAGAATAAATGACCATAAATAGGGAGGGAAAGAATAGGGACTAGGAATTCAGGGTCCTGAGTTCTCACCCTCTATGTGCCTCTCACTAGCTTAGGCAAACTATTTAGCTCCTTTGAGCCCAAAACTGTGGAAAAGATGTGAGATCTGAGTCCTGGGTCAGAATCACACCGCTATGACATATTATCTATGAGATTTGGGACAAATCATTGAGCCTTCCTAAATCTTGAATACTTAATATCAAAAATGAGGGCATCAAACAATCTAAAAGAGATGCCCAGTTCACTTTTTTCCCCTGACCAAATGACTCTCTTCCATCCTAATCCCTCCTTTCTTTGAGTATATTGACCTATATTAACCTGCTTGACCTCTGTCTTTAGGGGGTTTCAACCACACACAGGAGTGGACATAGTTTTGATCCCTACCCCAACTCCACCCTAACTCAATCCTAAATCTACAGTGACTTGATCAGAGATTGATAATGGTTCTCTCTATCTCACATTTACTCTAAGGCTCACCAGTTGGTAACAATTTCCAATTATAGTGTGCCTTACAATCGCAAAACTTCTGGCTTACAATTAGATCTAATAACAATGATAACAGCAGCAAACTAGTGTTCATATAGCACTTTAAGATTTTCAAAGCACTTTGCAAATGCCATCCCATTTGAACCTCACAAAATCCTTGTGAGGTAGGTGCTAGTATTATCCCCATTTATAGATGGAAGAAACTGAAGCAGGCAGGTTAAGTGACTTGCCCAGCAACACATAACTAAGTATCTGAAATTGGATTTGAAATCAGATCTTTCTAACTCCAGGGTCAGGGGTCTATCCATTGAGCCCTTCTAGCTGCCAGATGAAATATTCTGTATAGAGAGGCTTTGAAATCATAATCTGGAGTGTACATAATCAATCATCAAGGAATTTTTATATAGGCACCTACCATGGGTCAAGTGCTATGATAAGTACTGGAGACAAAAATACAAAGAATGAAATAATATCTATTTACACAGAGCTTAAAATCTAAGAAAGACAGCACGTACATATGTAAGTCTATACAGAATCACTTTGAAGACAATAAATACAAGTCGTTGAGTATGAACAAGTTTGAAAGGAAGGGTACTAGCTTCAGAGGGAATCAGAAAAGGATCTTAGTGTTTTAAGGAATAATAGAATTTTATGAGATGAAGTGTGGAGGAATGGCATTCCAAATACATGTGGTCAGTGCAAATATACATGGAGAGGGGAAATGGAATATCCTGTGTGAGTTGCTGAGAGAAGGCCAGTTTGTCTGAATGTCAGAGTGTGGGAAGGATACTTCCTTCTACAAAGAGAAGGAAGTATAGGATTATTAGTCTAATTAATATTAGTAGCAGTATGGTTATTATTGTGAAGCCTTCGAGCCTACCTCAAGGTTCAGTGGAATGATTGCTCTATTTGGAGTCAGAGAACCTAGTCTCTTGTGCCATCTTTCCACTTCCCAACCCTGTAACCCTAGAAAAGTCACTTAACCTCCCTTGGCCTCTATTTCCTTATTTGTAAAATGAGATGACCCTGGTGGTCCCTTCCAGCTCTCAGCCTATGATCCAATGAAAGACATCATGAAAAAATTTAAACCTCTACTCATCTCAGTTGTTGCCATGTGTGTGTGGCTTCGGTACTGCCCTATCGTTGATTTCCATCTCTTTAGACCTTTCCCCTGGAATGTGCATGGGAGAGAGTTCCCTTTGATTCAATAATTGAGTATTGGTATCGAATAAAATAAGAAACAGAAGTTTAAATGAGATACCCTGCCTCTGGCTGGTTCTAAAATGCCTCTCCACTCCCTAGACAACTTGTGCATTTTCCTTATTACATAGTGTCACTCTAAAACCCTGACTGGAAGTCCTAGGAGCACAGTCTCAGAGTAGTCTCTCAGAGAGACCTCCCTGTCCAAAAAATACCTGAATAAGAATCTACTCTGCCACAGACCCAACAAACCCTTTGTTTAAAAGCTAACTTTTAGGGAAAATCTGTTACTTCCTAATGCAACAGATTCTATTTCAGAACATTAATTTCTGAGAAATTTTTCCTTAAATCAAGACAAAATTTACCTCATTGCAACAGGCAGAATATGTTTAATCCATTTTAAAATACTCAAGGACAACTAGCATGTCCCCACTAAGGGCTCTTCTCCAGAATAGATATATCAAATATCTCAAGCTGCCTCAACCATTCTTCATAGGACATGATCTTAAAGCCTCTTAACATCCTTTTTGCCATCATTAGTATCATTGTCCCACCAAAAGGGTCATACCCAGAACTGAACATAACACTCCAAATGTAGATACCCATTCTAAAATGAAGTTTCTTAGTTGGTTACAGAAGGGAAAGAGAAGGTTGGATTACTGGTCAGGTGTTCATTTAGGGAAAGTCATTTCACTGAGTGAATGGAGGACAGTTTGGAACAGGGAGAGAAGAGTCAGGGAGACCAAATGCAATTGTCAATTACAATAATCCAGGTGACAGGTAATGAGGCACTGAAATAGGGAGGTGACTATGTGAATGGAGCAAGGGAAACCCATGTGAGAGATGATGTGAAGGTAGACATGACAGAATTTAGCAACTGATTGAATATGTGAGGTGAGGGCAAGGAAAGTACTGAGTATGATACTCAACTTCCAAGGCTGAGTCACAAGAAAAATGGTGGTGCTCTTGACCTTAAGTTCTGAAAGTGGGGATAGGAGAGCTGGAAGGAAATATAACATGATATGTGGTAAACATGAACAACCATTGATTCATCTTCATCCTCTGCAACAATTTTGAAGGGGATCAGGTTTTAACTCACCTTTCACCGTCCCAAAGTATAGGATTCTCATTTGGAACTAAGAGTCTAGTTTAGGGGTAGGGAACCTGAGGCCTCAAGACCACAAGTGGCCTTCTAGGCCATTGAGTGTGACCTTTAGACTGAGTCCAAATTTTACAGAGCAAATCATTTTATGAAGGGGATTTGTTCTGTGAAGTTTGAATTTAGTCAAAGGGCTATACTTGAGGACCTAAAGGGCCACATGTGGCCTTGAGACCACAATTTCCCTACCCCTGGTCTAATTCAAGCAAGACAGGTACTCTTCCTACCTCAAATATAATAGATAGGAAGGTTGCAATGGGCCTAGTTTCATGGCTGATGGAGGTGTATAGCTCTATAGGTAGAAAAGGGAGGAAGATGACTGACAGGAGAATGGGGACATGGCTAGGATAGAAAGAGACTGTTGGAGAAAGATTAAACCCAATTACCTCTGGAAAACCATTACTATCATACTCAGTGGGCTTTGAAAAGAAGTGCCTGTCTTAGATTCTGGTTTTCCTAAAGCCTTTTAAAGCTAGTAAAACTCCCATGTACCTGCATAACCACAGAGAGATTTAAGTACTAACTGTGCTAACTTGTTGGTTACCCCTGGTACCTCTTTGCTGTTCTTGAGTTATTTCAGTCTTGTCTGACTCTCCATAACCCCTTTGGGGGTTTTCTTGGCAAGGTCCTGTAGTGGTTTGCCATTTCTTTCTCCAGCTTATTTTAGAAATGAGAGAACTGAGACAAACAGGGTTAAGTGACCTGCCTACAGTCACGTAGCTAATACATGTCTAAGGTTAGATTTGAACTCAATCCCACTTAACTGGGACTATATCTGTTGCACCATCTAGCTGTCTCTTAGAGGGGTCTAAAAAGTTCTCTGGCATTGAGTTCCTCCCTTTCTTATTATAGTGGAAATGTTTTATGGAGCCTCATCTGGATGGGAAGCTTTTCAAAAGCTCAAAGGAACAGAACTTCAAATTTCTGAATTGGCTTTTAAAACCCTTTGTAAACTGGTACCCTCCTACAAATCCACTCATCTTATATTTACTTCCATGTACTCTATAGTGTAATAACACTGGCTTCCTTATTATTCATACAAAGCATTAAAGGACCCCACCCCCAAATCTGCTGCATTTTCAATGGTTTTTCTCCCATGCCTGGAATTGTCTCCATTCTCACTTCCACATCCTAAATTTCTCCAAATCTCAGCTAAAATTTCACCTTCTATTAGAAACCTTTCCCAATTTCCTTTAATGCTAGAGTCTTCCCTCTGAGTTTACCTACTATTTACTCTGTATATATTTTTTAGAGAGATAGGTAGAGAAAGAGAGATGAGAGAGAGAGAGAGAGAGAGAGAGAGAGAGAGAGAGAGAGAGAGAGAGAGAGAGAGGGAGACTTATTTTGTATGGTCTCTTCTATTAGCACATGAGCTTCTGGAGAGAAGATTATTTTTGCCTTTCTTTGTATCCCCATTGCTCAATACAGTGTCTGCCAGATAAAGCCAACATTTAATAAATGCCTTTTTAACCGAGTAGCTGATCAACCAGTCAAGAACAGTGAACCATTACCCACCCTATTCCCCAGTCCCTAACAACTCTCCCATTAGACTTCATAAAACACCACTATGTGCCTTTCTTCTTGTCAAAACTCCTCTTTCTCTGCTTCTCTGTCTCTCTATCTCTGTCTCTATTTGTCTATCTGTTTGTCTCTTTCTCTGTCTTTCTTTCTCCATCTCTCTCTCTCTCTCCTTCACACACACCCATACATACTACACAAACTATATTAGATAGATAGATAGATAGATAGATAGATAGATAGATAGATAGATAGATAGATAGATAGATAGATAGATGGCTATATGCACCCAACTTCCTTCAGGAAACTCACATAATAAAAGATATCTCTTTTTCAAATATGTTCAAAGAACTACGTGTAGAAGATATATACAGCATAACTAGTATGTAATTGAGAAGGAAGGCTCTAAAATTAAAGGGGATTATGGAAGTCTTCTTATAAAAAGTGAGATTTTAGCTAAGAATTGAAGGAAGCCAGAAGGTAGAGGGAAATAAGGAAATGAGGAGGATGGAGAGAGGCGAGGGAGGAGCGAGAAAAAGAGAGAGAGAGAGAGAGAGATGTATGCATATATATAAGCACTTAATAAACTCTTGCTGAGTGATATATTGTCAGTTGAAGGAGTGAAGTGACCCAGTTTGAGACCCTGGCTCTGCTGCTTACCTTATGAATTACCTTGGGCAAGTCCATTCACCCTTCCAGATTTCAGGTTCTTCCTCTGTGAGGGAGTGGAACTGAGCCATAAGGTCCCTTCCAATTCTAAATATTGTACCTCTATCCTTTGCATCAAGTTGGATAATCCAGCCTGAATCTTCATTTCAGTTTTCTAGTTTAGAGGTTCCTACAGGAATTGTAAGAGAGTAAGGCTCCCAAAACAGTGCTTCCTCCTCTTGCAGCCCAAGCAAGAAAGACAGCACACAGGCAAAGTAAGACCAGACATGCTGTGATAATGAAACACCATGAGAATGGTATTGTCTGAACTGTACTGTTCCAACTTTGGCTCTCCTTCAAAATGAGCCTCAGGCCTCCAGGTTTCTGGGCCAAAAGAAATACATTTCTGCCACTGCAAACTATTAGTGTTGACACTATCACAGTGGCTGGAAGGGAACCCTTCTGTTCACCTTAGGTCTGCCAACTTTCTAGCTGCTATTCAAGAGACCAGCTGCAAGAATGAATTCTCAGATGTTGGAATTGCGCTAGACCAGTTGGATTAAGGTTATGCAATGAACAAGTTGTATAGATAGAGCACAGGATTTCTGGAAAAGTAAGAAAGGTTGGGTTCTATTTCTGAGTGCAGAAAGCATAAAATCACAGAATTTCAGAGTTGGTAAATTCCACAAATGACATATGTACCTAAAGAAATATATTCAATAAGTGACTATGTATATAGATAGATAGATATAGATATAGATAGATATATATAGATGTAGATGTAGATATAGATATAGATATAATTATAGACATATTTGCTTTTTGGAGAGGGGAAGATAGGGCAGTTGGGGTTAAGTGACTTGCCCAAGGTCACACGGCTAATTTTTGTGTTAAGTGTCTGAAACCAGATTTGAATTCAGGTCCTCTTGACTTTAGGACCAGTGCCCTATTCACTGTACCACCTAGCTGCCCCCAATATGTGACCATATTGAAACACTGTCTGATAGTCTCAACTTGAAAAATACAGGATTGTAGAGGCCTATAAACATGATAGTTCTTATGAAAAAGATGAAGAGAGTTGGAGTGGTTAAAGAGTTACAAACTTAAAATGAGTCAATAGGGTCAAATAATACAGCAATATTTATATAACGCTTTAAATGTTTACAAAATACTTTACAAATTTCATGTCATTTTATCCTCACAACAACACTAGCAAGTAGGTTCTATTATTTTTTCTACTTAATAGTATTTTATTTTCTCCAATTATATGTAAAGATAGTTTGCAGTGTTCATTTTCATAAGATTTTGAGTTCCAAATTTTTCTCCTTCCCTCCCCTCCACCCTCCTTAAGATAGCAAGCAATCTGATAGAGGTTATACAGGTATAAACATATTAAACATATTTCCACATCTGTCGTGTTGTAAAAGATGAATCATAACAAAAAGAAAAAGTTAAGAGAAGGAAAATAAAATTTAAAAAGTGAAATAGTATATTTCAATCTGCATTCATACTCCATAGTTCTTTGTCTGTGTGTGAATAGCATTTTCCATCATGAGGCTTTTGGATCATTGTATTGCTGAGAAGAGCTAACTCTATCATAGTTGATCACCATACAATGTTGCTACTATTGTGTACAATGTTCTCCTGGTTCTGCTCACATCAACAAGTCGGTGCCATTATTATACCCACTATACAGTTGAAGAAATGAGGCAAGTTGAGTGACTTGCACAGAGTCACACAAATAGTAAGTGGCTGAAGCTTTATTTGAACCCAAGCCTTCCTGGCTCTAGGTCCAGTGTTCTGTTCACTGAGCCACCTAGCACCCCTAAAATACATTTATGACTATTCTTAGACTGCTCTTATTAAAGGTTTATCAAATCTGAAATGTTATATTTAGTTCAGGAGGTTTTATTTTCAGAATGACAAAGATAAATTAAAATGGATCCAGAAAAAAAGGAGACCAGAATAATTGGAGAAATAGAGACAATTGAATTTGAAAGTGAAATTCAGGAAATAGTGAAAAGAAGAAACCTGGAGATCAGGCTAAGTGAAAACATAAGAGTCTTCAAGTAAGGGAATCAATAAACATTTATTAAGCACCTACTACGTGTCAGGCACTGTGCTAATTGCTAAGGATACAAGGAAAGGCAAAAGACAAATTTTGCCTGAAAAAATAGTTCACCTTATAAGAGGGAGATATCATACAAATGTCTATGTACAAATAAATTATATGCACAATAAATTGGAAATAATCCATAAGGTAAGGTACTAGAATTAAGGAGGGGATCAGGAAAGACTTTCTGTAGGAAGCATAATTTTAGCTGGGACTTGATTGGAACCAGAGGCAGAAATTAGGAGAAAGAATTCCAGGCATGGGGAAAGTCAGTGAAAATGCCATGATAGGAGAAATCATTTGAGGAATAGCAAGGAGCATAGTATCACTAGACAACAGAGTATGTCAAGGGTTGGGGGATACACAGTATAAGAATACTAGAAAGGTGAAGAGAGAGCAGGTTATTAAGGATTTTGAATGCCTAATAGAGGCTGTTGTATTTGAATTTTGAAGGTGATAGGGAATAACTGAAGGTTACTGAGTGGGGAGAAGGAAGATTACTTTGACAGCTAAGTGAAGAATGGACTCAAGATGAAAGAGATTTGTGGTAATTAAACCAGCAGGTTATTGCCATAGTCTAACTATGAGGGGGTGAAGGCCTAAAAGAGGGTGGTAGCAGTATCAAAGGAGAGAAAGAGTGAATGAAAGAGATGTTATTAAAGAAAAATTGATAGGCCATGGGCAATAGATTAGATATGGGGGATGAGTCAGAATGAGTAGTTAAAATGGTATCATTCTAGGCTGTAAGCATGGGTGATTTGAAAGATAGTGGTAGTCTTCATAGCAATAGAGACATTAGGAAGAGGGAAGGGTTTGAGGAGAAAGTTAATGAGTTCAGCTTTGGATTTTGCTGAGTTTTAGAGTCTGTGGGGTGTCTATATTGAGGTGTCTGATAGCTAGTTGGCGATATAAAGCTGGAGGTCATTAGAGAGATTAGGACTGGATTAGGAAATTTCATCATTATCATCAAAGACATAATAACTGAATTCACAGGAGCTAATGAAATCACCAGTGAAATAGTATAGAGGAAGAAGAGAAGAGGGCGCAGAAAAGAACCTATGGGTACACCAATGGTAGTGGGCATGATCTGGATACGTATACAGCAAAGGAGATTGAAATTAGAAGGAGAACCCAAAGAAATCAGTGTTATAAAAACTACAGAGATGATAGCATCAAGGAAAAGAGGGTGATCAATGTTGTTGAAGTTTACAGAGAGATTCAGAAGGATTTTCATTAAGCTCCAAATCACTATTGATTAGACTAATGCAAATTAAAAGAACTCTGAGGTACCACATCACACTTATCAGGTTGGCTAACATGGCAAAACAAGAAGATAATAAATGCTGGAGAAGATGTAGGGCAATTGGAACATTAATGCATTGTTGGTGGAATTGTGAACTGATCCAAGCAATCTGGAGAGCAATTTGGAACTATATCCTTTGATCCAGTAATACCATTACTATGTCTGTATCCCAAAGAGATCATAAAAAGGGAAAAGGACGCACATGTACAAAAATATTTATAATCAGCTCTTTTGTGGTGGCAAGGAATTAGAAATTGAGGGGATGGATGCCCATCAATTAGAGAATGACTAACAAGTTGTGGTACACATGTAATAGATGTAATGGAATACAATTATTCCATAAGAAATGATGAATAAGTGGATTTCAGAAAAAAAAAACCTGAAAGACCTACATGAACTGATGCTGAGTGAAATGAGCAGAACCAGGAGAACATTATGCACAGTAACAGCAATATTATGTGATGATTGACTTTGATAGACTTAGCTCTTTTCAGCATTGCAATGATCTAAAACATTTCCAAATGACTCATAGAAAATACTATCCACGTCCAGAGAAAGAACTATGGAGTGAGAATGCAGATTGAAGCATACTATTTTCTCTCCTTTTTTCTGTTTGCTTTTTCTTTCTTGTGGTTTTCCCCTTTTCTTCTGATTCTTTGTTCACAACATGACAAATGAGGAAATATGTTTAATGTGATTTTACATGTGTAGAGTATATCAGATTGTATTCCATCTTGGGGAGGAAGGAGAAGGAGGAGGGGGGAAATTTTAGAAGTCAAAATCCTATAAAAGTTAATGTTGAAAATTACAAATAAATTAAGTTTAAAATTAATTAATTAATTTAATTATTTGAGTTTTTTTAAAAGGATGCTGGAACTTGCCAGGTCAGGAAAGTATAGTTATTCATATGGAAGAAATGCAATAGAATAAAGCATTCATTAAAATCCACTGTGGGCCAGGCACTATGCAAAGTACTTTACCAACATAATTTTATTTAATTCTGAAAACTATCCTGTACTATAGGTAATAATAATAATAACTAATATTTATGTTATTCTTAACACTTTATAATTATCTCATTTGATCCTCACAAGAACCCTGCAAAGTAGATGCTGTTATTTTCCCTGTTTTATAGATGAAGAAAGTGAGTCAAAGAGACTTGTCCTAGGTCAGACAGTAAGTATCTGAACGCAGATTTGAACTCAGAACTTAACGACTCCAGGCCAGTGCTCTATCCACTATACCACCTAGCTACTAAATCTGAGATACACTGGACTGGCCTCCTTTATGCCTTTGGTCAACTATGAAGCTATGTCAAAGGCTCCACTTATAGCCTCTGTGCCAGTTAAGTATCCAGAGCAGCTGTCTAGTCTTTCAGGAAATAGGAAACAAACACTGATTCTAGCTTACATGGTAAAGAACCTGGTAGATACTAGTACTTCCACAATTCTCTAGTCCATTCATAGAAGCCCACATAGCATATAAATCCATGAAATGCACAGATACTATTTTTCTTTCTTTTAGTCCTTGGGGGATCCTAAGGTAAGGACATAGGAACCAGAGCAGCAACTCTTTACTGTGCTTTCACTCTAAAGACTGGTCTCACTCACTATAAATACCTGAGAAGGAATAAATGCCCACCAAGAATATAGAGGGGAGAAATTTAAGTGCTTTCATATTGATAACAAAGTAAAGATCATGACCTTTTGTGTGGCACTCAATATCATGCATAATTTGTCATTGCTCTTCCTTTCTAGTCTTGTCTTACAGTACTCATTTCCATGTCCTTGACACTCCTGCCCATTGAACATGAACTGCTCTCTCCCACTTTGGTTCCTTGGTTCATACTTCTCCCTACAGATGAATTGCCTTTCCTTCCCACTCTGAAGCACAATTCTAATAGCTATTAATCAAATAGCTAGCATTTACATAGTGCTTTAAAATTTGCAAAGCATTTTATAGATGTCAATTCCTTTGATGCCACTCTCTCCAAGGAGCTGAACCTAACTACTCACCTTTCCCAATTCCAAGTCTCCTCCAGTAATGACCATCCCTCTACTTCCCCACATAGGCTTCACATAGCATTTGTTTTTCACTTTTTCAAAACATTTATCACAAGTTTTCATTTTCTATTTATGTTTTATCTGACTATTAAAATGGAAGCCATGAGAACAAGGACCATGGTATAGCTAATCTTTGTATTTCCTTTAGTATTTAACCTAATGTATATAGTCAGTGTTTATTAAATTGATGTTGAATTGTGACTGAATGACTTTACATAATTTGCCTCTCTGGTTTTAAAAGATTGCACTAGATTGTTCTCAAAAGTTTTCCATCTCTAGCATTCTAATTATTCTCTAAACCACGTATACATGATGGAATTCTAATATCATTGGTGTAGGGAGCTCCCTGTATGGCAACTGACTCCACCAATGTAAACCTCTACCAATCTTTAATGGTTAGAGATTGAATTTGAAACAAGTCTTTCTGATTCAAAAACTCTATTCACTATGGCACACTCCCTCTTGAACATTAGTGAGGATGGATATAGGAATAAGGACTGGACCTATGTTTTAACTGATATAGGGAGCTCTCAAATGAGAAAACTCTTTCAACGCATATCACTATATTTTCTGCAATTTTATTATCTTAAAGAATTGCCTAGAACATTAAGACTTTAAGTGACCTTTGAACCCAGAACTTCTTGATTTCAAGGCCCAATCTCTTTTCACTATGTCACACTGATTGTTTGAACTGTAATATTCATTTTATTTCAATTTATATATTTAATATACTTTACTCATCACCAACCCTTGTGCACTGATGTGGCTTATTAATTATTAACACCACTAATAATTGGTACCATTGATAATGTCACAATGCCATTAATAATTAAGCACATAGAGTGTAATTCTTAGGAATTAATTTATGATAATTCATTTTGTGTTCCAGCTTAACAAAGTTAGTTAGAATAATTGTCAGAGTTTGGATGTAAAATGATGCAACTTGTCATGTCCACACTCCAAAAATCAATTCAGTCCAATTGGTGTAGTGGGTAGAGTAAGCTTTTTATTTATAAGTTTAAAGGAAGTTTATTTGATAATGCAAAGACTAAGTAAGTAAGCACTTTACTCATAGAAAATGTAAACTAATAGTTAAATAGAATAATTCCAGATGACCTTAGATTAATTCTTTTATATTCAGAAAAGAAGAAAATGCATAATCTGTTTTGGAAATGGTCTGATTTTTCAACTGATTTGCTAATGCTCTTATAGTTTATAGCATTTTATTCTGTTATTCATTTGTAATATATATATATATATGGTTGAGGAATGAGTCAGAATTAAGCTTAGTCCTAAAGAATAAATTCCAAAAAGATTTATAGTGTTGTATGATGTGTATATTCTAACTTTCCTCTTAAAACCACTTTGTGAAGAGTAGCAGAGGGGATAGAAAATTGCTTTGGGAGCCAAGAAAATCTGGTTTCAAATCCCACTTCTGACATATATTGGCTCTATGGCACTGGACTAGACACTTAATCCCGTAATGCTTTGAGCAACCCTCTAAAATTATAAGTTTCAGAGAATTTGAACAATGGTTGTGGTGATCTTCATTGATAGAAATCATAAACTCATCCAGGAAGTCCTGGTAAGACCAAGTCCACATTCTTATTCCTATGTTGTAGAGTTGTGCTAGGTCCTAAACATTCAAAAGTTGAGTCCTTACTTTATACATTCTATTGGTGGAAGAGGATAGGGAATCTAGGGTATATGGAATCCAATGCCACCACTGTTTGAAGGGAATTTCATATATTTTCATATATATTAATTGTGTAAACACTAAGTAGATTCTCTCTCTCTCTCTCTCTCTCTCTCTCTCTCTCTCTCTCTCTCTCTATATATATATATATATATATATATATATGTATATATATATATATATGCACATACATACATACATACAGTTATATGCCTATATGAGTACATGTGTGGATGGATGGATGGATGGATTTAGGAATGAAAATGGAAAGAGAGTACACTCACAAGATTCCTAAATTATGTCAATATTTATGGGGGTAGGAGGAAAGAGCAGAGGTAGTCTAGTCTGTCTATTTTAGACTTGGAGTAAGTGTCTGACAAAGACCACACTATCTACAGACCTCAAGTGGGTCATTGGGCATGATGAAGAGGGAGAAAAGCCAGAAATTTCCTCTTTGTGACTGTGCATTAAGGATGCCCAATCTCCTTTCTCAGGAAAGGAAAGTCCTATGGATTCTTAACTTTCATCACTTCTCTCTTTTCTAGCTACTGATGGGCTATGAACAAGGCTGTTAACCAGCAATGACAGGATCTTCTGTTAGAAATATCTGTGAAGGGGAGGCTAGGCAGCACAGTGAGTAGAGCGTCGGCCCTGGAGTCAGAATGACCTGAGTTCAGATCCGGCCTCAGACACTTAATGCACACAAACAAGCAAACAAACAAACAAACAAAAAGAATGGTTAATGTTATTCTAGTGTTCTAAACTGCTTTCTCCACAAACCGGGTACAATTGAATTATATTAAATGAAAGCTAGTGAAAGTATTTTCCTTTATTCTGGTAAATGTTAAATATGCTATGCTGGAAAAGGCACTCTTTCTGATTTAACACCTTTGGCACTAACTTAAAATACGATCTTAGAAAAAGCCATTTAAATCCTCTGAGACAAAGTTTCTTCATCTGCAAAATGAGAGGAAATGATTACCAGAGGTTCTCTAAGATACCTGTATGTGATCCAGTACAAAACTGAGAGTTCAGGGGCTCATAACAAGCACTTAATATTTCTGGAATGAACATGAGTGAATGAATGAATATATGAGTAATGCAGTATGACACAAACACAATAAATTAATCAACAAGTGTTCATTAAACACATAGTATTTATCTGGCACTGTGACACATACATACATGCATATAATGGGTTGAAATTCTTTGTTGACAAGAAGAGTTCTATGACACCAACCACTCCATTTCCTACCCATTCTAAGTACAAGTAAATTTGCCATTTAGCCTAAACTTAAAAATATATTTCTGAAGAGTATTTTCTTTATGCAAGGTGTTCCCAACATCTTGACAGAGTTTCAAGTTATTAGAACTTGAAACTCAACTAACACTTTTATGATACCCACCATATTTTTTCAAATGAATTTTTCTTGATAACTTTTTCTGTATCAGTATAATTTTTCTCAATATCCTTTCACTTCCCCCTCCCAGGGAGCCATCCCATATAACAAATATTATTTTTAAAGTATTTTTAAGTATCCTTTAAAAAATACTTCTTCAGTCAGGAACTATCAGCATAACTGATCAATATATTGAAGAAGTCTGAAAATATGGCTTATGTACAACACTTGTGGGCCTTCCACCATCCTAAATTAATTTAGGCTATTTGTAAGAGATTAACTAGTACTTTCAAATTAATTCCCACCCAATGATGTATTAAATTAATATATTTTTATTTATTCAATATCAAACAGACTGAAGAGACAAGGGCTTGAAAACATAGGCACTAGAGTTGAAATGTATATAAGAGGTGATCCAGTCTGACCTTTGCATTTAATAGATGAGGCTTCTGATATTGAGATGTTAAGTAGTATTCCTAAACTCATCTAGGTAGTAAACAGAAGAGCTGGGATTTAAACCAAAGGTTTTTGAGCAATGGTTTACTTACTCTTTCATTTGTACTAGGTTTCTTCTACAAAAGAAGACACAGCATTGACACATACTTGTCCTGGAAGAACTTACAAAGTGACTGGAAAGACTGAATTTACACATTTGGAGAACTAAAGAATAATTATAAAACAAGGTGATGCTAGTAGATTTATAACTAGGTAGGACTTCATAGGCTGCCTAGACCAATCTCATCATTTCATGGATGAGGATACTGAGGTCAGAGAAGCTTAATAACTCACCAAAGGCCAAACAAGAATGTGGCAGAGTGGAAAGTTGAACCTGGGTCCTTTGACTTCACATCTTAACTTTCCCCCCTGTATTGTGCTTCCTCTTCTCCCCATAGATACAACATATAGACTATTTCTTTCTCTTTTAATTTGCTTATGGTAATACCCTTTATGTCTAAATCATAGACCCATTTTGACTTTTTCTTGGTAAATGGTGTGATATGTTGGTCTAAACCTAGTTTACCTCCTATTGTTTTCTCATTTTCCAGCAGCTTTCCTCAAATAATTAGTTCTTATCCCAGAAGCTAGAGTCTCTGGGTTTATCAAACAGTAGATAACTCTAATTATTTACTATTATGTCTTGTGTACCTAATATCTTCCACAAACACACCCCTCTCTTTCTAAGCCAGTACCAAATAGTTTTGATTATTGTTAATTTATAATATGGTTTTAGATCTAATATAGCTAGGCCACCTGCATTTGCAATTTTTTCATTAATCCCCTTAAAAATCTTGATCTTTTGTTCTTCCAGATGAATTTTATTATATTTTCTAGCTTTATAAAATGATTTTAATAGTGATGAGAATGGTACTGAATAAGAAATTAATTTAGATAGAATTGTCATTTTTATTATATTAGCTTGACTTACCCATGAGGAATTGATATTTTCCAATTGTTTAGATCTGGCTCTATTTGTGTGAAAAGTGTTCTGTAATTGTGTACATATAGTTCCTGGGTTTGTCTTGCCAGGTCAATTCCCAAATATTTTATATTGTCCACAGTTATTTTAAATTTCTCTTTTATCTCTTACTGCTGGGTTTTGTTAGAAGTATATAGAAATGCTGATGATTTGTGTGGGTTTATTTTATATCATACAGCTTTGCTAAATTTTTTAATTATTTCAAGTAGGTTTTTTCTTGATTTTCTAGGATTCTCTAAGCATACAAATATGTCATCATCAAAGAGTGATAGCTTTGTTTCTTCATTGTCTATTCTAATTCCTTCAATTTCTTTTATTTCTTTCCTTATTGCTAAAGCTAACAATTCTGATACAATATTGAATAACAGTGATGACATTCTTGTTTCACCTCTGATCTTATTGGGAATGCTTTTAGCTTATCCTTATTACATATAATGTTTGCTGTTAACCATTAGATAGATAGATAGATAGATAGATAGATAGATAGATAGATAGATAGATAGATAGATAGATAAGTAGGTAGGTAGGTAGATAGATAGATGCTACTTGTCATTTTTAGGAAAACTCCATTTATTCCTATGCTTTCTAGTGTTGTCAATAGTAATGTGTGCTGTATTTTGTCAAAAGCTTTTCTGCATCTATTGAGATAATCATATAATTTCTGTTAATTTTCTTATTGATATGGTCAGTTACACTGATATTCTTCTATCCTCATGCAATTTTCTCCAGAAGTCTATCATATCTAACATTTCTAAAATTCTATTCTCTTCCTTTACTTCTTTCTTGTTTATTTTGTAATTAGATTTATCTAGTTCTGAGAGGGCAGATTGAGGTTCCCAGCAATGTGGTTATAACTTAACTTCCCCTCTAATGTAGAGGACCACAGGCCAGTGGGACTCTGACCATGATGGCTGAATAAGCCCTCTCAGCTGAAGAGCCTGCTATTGGGACTGGATTTGTTCCCCATCCCCCAGGAAGGAGCTCAAACACACAGGTGTGAGCATTATGGGATAAGCATGGTATACACCCACAGCCTGGGAACAAAGAACTGCACAATGTCCTCAGGGGAAAACAATTAGCAAGCATCCTATAAAGTCTTTAGGGGATGGCAGGGCTCCCCACACACTAGGAATTTGAAAGCTATACCATTTGGTGCATATATATTCAGTATTGTTATTACTTCATTGTCTATGGTAACTTTTAGCAAAATGTAGTTTCCTTTCTTATCTCTTTTAATTAGATCTATTTTTTTTATTTTTATTTTTCCGAGATCAGGATTGGTACCCTGCTTTTTCTTTTTTTACTTCAACTGAAGCATAATATACTCTAGTCCAGTCTTTTACCTTTACTCTGTGTGTATCCCTCTGCTTCAAATGTGTTTCTTGTAAACAACATGTTGTAGGATTCTGGTTTTTAATCCACCCTACTAGCCCCTTCCATTTTACAGGAGAATTCATCCCATTCACATTCATAATTATGATTACTGTGTCTTTCCCCTCATCCTCTTCTCCCCCTTTTATACTTTTCTGTCTCCTTTCACCCTGTCTCTCCTCACCAGAATTCTCCTTCTGACCATCTCCTCCCCCAATCTGTCTTCCCTTCTATCAGACCCCACTCCATTTTTTTCCCCTTTCCCCTCCTAATTCTTTATAGGGTAAAATAGATTTCTCTTCCCAACTGAGTATTTATGTTATTCACTCTTTGAGCCAAATCCAAAAAGAGTAAGCTTCAAACTATGCTCACTCCCCCTTTCTTTCCCTGTATTGCAATAGGTCTTTCACACCTCTTCATTTGATATAATTTACCCCACTCTGCCTCTCCTTTCCTCTTCTCCCAGTATGATCCTTTTTAACTCCCTAATTTTTTTCACCACATCAAAATCAACTTATATCTATACCCTCTGTCTAAGTATACTACTTCTGACTTTCCTAATGGAGACACAATTGTCATCTTTCCATGTAGGGACATAAACAATATAACCTTATTAAATACCAACTCTTTGATTTTTCTTTCATTTTTTCCTTCTTATGCTTCTTGTATTTGAAGATAAAAATTTCTGTTCAGCTCTGGTCTTTTCATCAAGAATGTTTGAAAGTCTCCTTTTTCATGGAATGTTGAGGAAGAGGAGGAGGAGGGGGGGAGAAGAAGGAAGAAGAAGAAGAAGAAGAAGAAGAAGAAGAAGAAGAAGAAGAAGAAGAAGAAGAAGAAGAAGAAGAAGAAGGAGAAGGAGAAGGAGAAGGAGAAGGAGAAGAAGTGGAGAGGAGGAAGAGGAGGAAGAAGAAGAGGAGGAGGAGGAGGAGGAAGAAAAAGAAGAGGAGGAGGAGGAAGAAGGAGAAGGAGAAGAAGAAGAAGGAGAAGAAGAAGAAGAAGGAGAAGGAGAAGAAGAAGGAGAAGGAGAAGGTAGTTGTATAAAGAAGAGTTTTGAATGTGGTCTTAAAGAAATGATGGACATAGATGAATAGAAGGAGACTATGGTACATTGAAAATAATTTTATTTCTTGAATCTGAGGACCTAAGTTCAACCCCCAGCTTAGCAGATCATTTTTTTTACCTTCCTGGACCTCAGTGTCCTCATTTATAAAATGAAGAGATTTTATTAAATGGTCAGTAATAGTCCTTCCACCTCTAAGTCTATGATCCTATGATATTATAATCCTTCTACAACATTTATTTCTATTGTTTCACAGCATCAAATCTAGGGGGCAATGATGGTCTTATTCACTGGCCAGGGTACATATGGTGTAATATCCATTGGAAAATTATTTGACAAGGTTTATATTTACTCCTAGTTGAAATGTCTTCAGAATGACACTGGAAAGTTTTAGAAGATTCTGATCAGGGAGACCAGGGTAGCAAAAAAAAATGTAGAAACTATATCATATGAGGATATGTTGTGGAAACTTGGTATTTTATCCTAAAGACAAGAGGTCTCAAAGGAAACATAATAGATATGAATGACTTTCCCATGGGAGAATGATCACATTTATTCATCTTGACCTTAGATGGTTACTGGGACAGAATCAGTGGAAGTCACAGGGAGACAGATTTCAGCTTCATATAAGAAGGACCTTCCTAAACAACAGAGCTATTCAAAACAAAAAACAAAATGGAATGTTCTGCCTTGGGAGAGAGTGAGTTCCTAGAAAGGTATGCACAGAGGTTGGAGAACCATCTGTGCGGGAAGCTGTGTAATGTATTCTTGCTTGGGTTGGAAGGGCCTAGCTGACCCCTAAGATCCATTACAACTACAACAGTCCTCAGTTCTATGATTAACGAAAAGAAATCTAACTACAACACACCAAAAGGCAAAACTAGCAATCGAAAGGAAAGGTTGTTTGGGTTCAAGCCAGGATGACTCAGCATCTCCAGGGGAATGTGGAGGGGAGTAAAAGAGAGGAAGATGCCTCTGGAAACATAACTGGACAGGTAGCAAAAAACAAGTCAGAAGGGAACAGTTAGCAATGAATTTTTCCAGGATCAAGGAAATTAGATGTGGGGGCCACAAAGTACTCACTCCCCACCACCCTGGACAACTTACCCCAGCCCCCACCCCAGTGGATTCCCCTGCTCATGATCTGACGTAAATTGGTTCCTTACCGTGGCAAGTGGCCCACAGATTTCTGGGAAGTATGTTTAAGTAGGAGGCGTGCCAGGACTGGAGTCGGCAGTGCTTCTGTGTAGCAGAGAATGCAGTCTGTAATTAGGGACATTGAGATCCCTGAAGCTATGGGCCAAAAAAAAAAAAAAATGACTTTCAGAATTTCTAACTGCAGAAAAGAAAAATTCCCCCAAAGATCTTGTTAGCTCGGATTGTGTGGCCCCGGTTGTCTCTGTCTGCTTGTGTTGATGATTTCATTCTGCACTTTCATCTTCGTCCATTCTTCAAATTCCCTAATCTTTGGATGCAGAGATTAAATATTGTTTTCCACCTTCATTTTGATTCTGATGAAACTCTATCTATCTATCTATCTATCTATCTATCTATCTATCTATCTGCATCTCTGTCTCTATCTTTTCATCTCTGTCTCTCTGTCTCTCTTTCTCCATCTCTCTCTGAATTCATTTCTCTCTCTATCTTTCTATCTCTTTCTGTATGTATCCAATTCTATATGTCTCTGTCTCTCTTTCCTTCTGTCTGTGTCTTTCTCCCTCTCTGTCTCTCTGTTTCCCTCTGTCTGTCTGTCTGTGTCTCTCTCTCTCTCTCTCTGCATCCCTCCCTCCTCCCCCTGCCCCCCAGATTTTTTTCCAATACAATGGCTCAAGGAAGTTACTTAGCTGTATCATCCAGCAATCTCTTGGGTATACTAAACATAATGATTTGTCACACTTATATAGTAATTTCAAGTTTTTAAAGTGCCTTTTTCCCAAATGCCTTTGAGGAAGGTTATATAACACCATTTGGATATTGCTTTAAGGGTTGCACAAAGGACTTCCCTCATTATAACCTAGGGAATTAGGTTTTTCATGGATTATTAACACTTGCATTTTACATAGACTCAGAGAGCTTGGATGATTAGTCCACAGTCACACAGCACCATTAAGTATCAGAGCTAATATTTTAATGAGGCCTCCTGACTCTGGGCCAAGGGCTGTTCCCACTCTACTGGATAGAGTCTCACCAGACATGCCCCTACAGAAGAATAAAAGGAAACTTGTGGATATTTGTGGAGGTGAACTGCCCTATCCCTGGGTCTGCTATATTATGAAGTTCTTAAAACCATGTAAAGCAATTTGCATACACAAAAGTACTCTATAAATGCTAGCTATGATTTTACAAAGCCCATAATGCAGCAGTCCAAAATCCAGGGCAAGAGAGTAAGATGAACTTCACCTCAACAAATCAGCCCTCATTTTATCCCTATAACAAATACTATGAGGGAGATGCTGTTGTCCACTTACGACAGCTTAGGAAACTTGAGCTAGGCATGGTTAAAATCTCCTCAACTTTCTCTGGTTGTTGGCCTGAGCCAGTTAGTTGTAAACTTGTTATTTAGTGCAAGTATGATGGTTAAAGAGAAAGGGGAATTCACACAGAAATTGTGCTAAAGATTTTAGAGATTAAGGAAGCCTTCAGGCTCATCTTAACCAACCCATCTCATTTTATAGGTGTGGCCAATGAGGCCTAGAGAGATGGAGAGACCAAGGGTAAAAAATAATAGCACCATTGAACAGCAATAGTCTCTGAAAGGCTACATCAGAGAATGATGTAAGGCCAATAGAAAACAATACAAGAACCAGGCTGGAAATCTGAAAGGGAAGTTAGAAATTATTTGGTCCAACTCCCTAATTTGACAGATAAGAAGATAGAAGACAGATGAAATGAAGTACCCTAGCCAAGACAACAGACCAAGTAAGCAGGTGAGCTAAGGACAACAAAGTTACTTTTTAATCTTCATTGGAGACAAGAGGAAGATGGGGAAAGAGAATAGACTTCTTCTTTAGGAAAGTGAAAAAGTAACCTATAGTGGAAAGAAAGTGGGATCAATTTACTTATATTTTCTTTAGGTATTCTTGAGTAAGGTGAATGATCAACAGATGTCAGAATGGGAATCACAGAATATCAGGATTATGAGAGACCTCAGAAACCAACTTATCATACTACAGCAAAAATTCCTTTACATCATAATTGACTAATGATCACTCAACCATTGAGTGAGGAGTAGGAGGATAGGGGAGAGCCCCAATACCTAAAGCAGGCTATTCCATTTTTATGTGTAAGGGGAAATGCTCTAGCAATTAGGGTTATCACGTTGGGGTTTGACCATGTCACTTTCTGTTTAAAAAACTTCAGGAGAGCAGCAGGCACGATGTCTGGTCGCGAGGGTGGTAAGAAGAAGCCTCTGAAACAGCCCAAGAAGCAAACCAAGGAAATGGATGAGGAAGATATAGCTTTCAAACAAAAACAAAAAGAAGAACAGAAAAAACTGGAAGAGTTAAAAGCAAAAGCTGCTGGGAAGGGACCACTTGCCAGTGGTGGGATTAAGAAATCTGGCAAAAAGTAGCCGATCCTGTGTAGATAAAATGGTGATCCCTGTTGGTTTCTCTCTTGCTTTGTGACATCTGCATTTCTTACTTCAACATCTGTTGCCGCCCGAAGCCAAGATTAAGTGTCATCTTAATGAGTCTATTGTACATTGTAATAAACTTTTTTTAAAAATCATAAAAAAAAAAAAAAAACTTCAGGAGATCCCCTTTGATAAACAAGCTACTTACCCCTGTGGTTAAAAGCTCACCATAATCTGTCCCCAAAACTTTTTTTAGTATTATTTCAGTACAATTTCATTCATGCCTTTTATATTCCAATCAAATTGGACTGTTAGCTCTTTCCTGATTTGTCCTGACCTTTCCTGTTTCCTTGCATTCCCACAAATCACCCATCTCCTATGATTGAAGCTTGATTAGTTTCTTTTAATAAGACTTGGTTCTGGATATGACAGTATAATAGCTTTCCCCTTGATGAACATTCCCATACCTCAGCTTTCTTATTGCTAAAAAGTGTGTAAAATTATCACAGGAATCACAAAGGGTATCTAACCACTCTTTGGCCCTGCTTAGTTGGAGGTTTTGCAAAGTCAAGCCAAAGAATGGGCAATGTGGTAAGGCTGTTGGTTTTGCCCAGGCTGCTTTTTAATGTGTTTGGTTTTAAATTTGTAATTTTGGATATTTTTACAATTTGGCTTCCATGTAAAGAGATATATTCTGAGACACTCTGTGCAGGCACCAAACCTCCATTACACTATGAAGCTGATCAAGGTTTCTGAGTCATGTCTAACAAAAACAGTAAAACTTGTTCTGACTCAGGCTAAACTTTGACTACCCTGCTTCTCTGAAGCCTTAGCCAATAATTCCCAGGTATTTTGAAAATGTCCTCGTGGCTTCCCAGCATTTCAATAAAGTGAACTGACCCATGTATCCGTGGTTACAGTTACCTCCAAAGGTACCCCTTTCTACACATACATTCAGCATCCCAGCTGGATTTTTCTCTATGGTCTCTTCCAAGGATTTCACCACCTATCTTCCATCCTATAATCCACAAATGAGCATCAACAAACATGAGACATTAGACAACCCAATAACTTTTTCCTGGTATACCCAAATGTATTGGTGTAGTGCTCAGAGAACAGGGAGGGAATTCATCTCTTCTCTTAGTTTAGGGATGTTACCCTCCCCATATACAGTAGTTCTCTCTTCCTGCTCCTAGGCATTTGAATCTTACTAGAAAAGATTAGTAAATCAAGTTGATTTCACCCACAACAAATCTAAGGTGCTATACTTCAACTGAACAATACCTGCTACCTGACTGTCCTCCTATGTAAGTTCCTTATATATCAATGTTATTCCCCATAGAGACTCACTGTTTACAGTAGCAAGCACCCTAACATCCCCAGGATAGCTGCCAACAAAGGTTCTTAGATCTGCTTTTCTAAAGGAAAAGCAACTCAAAATGGGATAACAATCTTGCTTCAATCAAACATATGTCATTTACCTAGTTGAGGGGAAAAAAGGTCAGCACCCCAAGCTTCAGAGAATATAGAGGTTATAAGCAGAAGTTACAAACAGACAAACAGTTCAGCAGACAGACTTCCAACTGTCTTGACCATTACATCCAAACCTAGTCAGTTACCCGAAAGGGAAGCACTAATATCTGGGTTTCCAAAGCCAGGGGGCTCAACAGCTGCCCAGAATCTGGTCTGGTCAAATCATGCAACTCTTCCCAAAGTGAGCCCCAAAACAAAATCTCACATCAGGGTATATACAGCCTTCTACTGGCTCAGAGAATGTCACAACCCTCTTGACCCACTGCCAAATCACAAAGCATAAAAGAGTGGGCCTTCCTAGAAAACAAGCTTCCTGCCATAGGCTCCATGTGACCACATTCAGCCTATTATGGGACAGAGTATATTTTCAAATCAAGGAAGAGTCTCAGTCACTTAAGCCTATCAAAGGGCCAAGGGGCAGGGAAGATCTTAAATTCCCATTCCCATAGCACTACTCCCACCTCCACTACTACCTCCACCCAAACTATACCTTCAATCTTATATGTCCAACAGATGGCTTAGTCACCTACTTCACTGATGAGGCTGGGACCAGCCAACATGTATTTCCTCTTCTTCTCTAATCCATTCCTTAAGCCATCTCAGCCATTCTTTAAGCCATACTACCCTTCCTTCTGTTCATAGATTTAGTGTGCCCACCTCACTAAGGCTGCTCCCTCCAACTATGTCCTGGATCCCATTTCATCATTACTCTAGCTCCAGCAGTGATCTCTTCTCTCCCATGAATATGAAGATCATGTGATTTTTGAGGCAGAAGGGACTTCAAAGATATCTAGTCCAACCCCCACATTTTAGAGATGGGGAAATTAAAGCCAAGGAAGCCCGAGTAGGTTACCTAACATCACACTAGTCCTAAGTGTCAGAGCCAAAATTTTAACCCAGGTCCTCTGACTCTAGTGTCAGCTCTTTCTTCCATGATGCCTCCCCAAAATATTTCAACATCTTTATCTTGTCTCTCATTCTGTCTTACTCAATAAACATTTTGAGTACCTTAAGTACCTTCTATGTCCTAAACACTGTGCTAAACATTGGGGATACAAAGACCAAAAAATATTCTTTGTTCTCAAGGAGCTCACAGTATAATGGGGGAAATAACATAAAAAGTTATGTACAAACAAGCTATGTAAAGGACAAATTAGAAAAATCAACAGAGGAAAGAGTCTCTCTCTCTCTCTCTCTCTCTCTCTCTCTCTCTCTCTCTCTCTCTGTATAATCTGTCTTTCTGCCCCCCCCCCTTCTTCTTACTCTTTTAAATTATTACTTTTGTTTAACATCTGAATGTTTATGTCTATCTATGGGGAGGAAGGAGGCAGACTGTTGGGAGGAGAGTAAAGTTCAGACCCAAGAAGAATGAAAAATCCAGTATTTTCCCACAATTAAACATCTGAAGAAGTTTTGCTTCTACATGCCCCCATGGGTTAAGATACCTTCACAAAAGGAATTAGTAGACTAGACTACCCATCCCCTATCTTTTTTTGATGGATGGATTTACTGATCTGAGCAATATCATTTTGGAGATCACTTGAAGGTAAGTATGCAATTAGTTGGAGAGATATGAGAGAAAGCATGCTGACTCTGTCAGCAGCTACCCTGCCAGAAACACCACTTACTTATCCCCTGTTTCCACTACACCCTCTGAGTATCTGTGCAATAGAAAGACGATTACATTTGGAACCTAAAGTTCTGAGTTCAAATGCTATCTCTGCATTTAATATCTACATGACAGTGGACAAATTACTTTACCCCTATACGTCTTCATTTCCTCATTTATAAAATGAAACTTGACTTAGAAAACCCCAAGTTCTCTTCTGACTCTAAATCTAGGATCCTAAATTTCTTTCTCTACAATTTTCTTCCATTTACAGATTAAAACTAAAACTGAGTTTTGTTTAGAAGAAAGCATGTATTTTAGCATCCTCTGGATTGATCTTTTTCATACAACCCCTTGACTCACAGGGCAAGAAGGAGGAATTGAAACCCAAGTATTCTAACTACATATTAAGGGGCCACTAGGTGACATAATGAATAGAGCACCTGCCCTGGAACCAGGAGGACCTGAGTTCAAATGCAGACTCAGACACTTAACACTTACTAGCCAGGTGACCTTGGGCAAGTCACTTAACCCCAATTTCCCTGCCTTCCCCCTTCCAGAGAGCAAATTAATAAAGATTAAATTTTTAATTCACATGAGTGCAGTACCTCTCCCTCCCACCTTTATTTTTACTTCTTTCATTCACAGCTTCTAGAAGAGTTTTCCAAGCTGTGTTACTTCCCCTTCTCCCTTACCTCTTCCTTGACCTCTAGAGTATTATGAGAAGGGAAGAAGCGAAAGCAATATTGCTAGATATTTTTAGAAAACTTTCAAGGAAAATGTCCACATTTTTTTCGATGAAAATGAAGTTAAAACCAAAGTTAACAAAAATAAGACCAATGTGGAGAAATAACTGACAGTGAATTCATTTCTATGGTTAATACATTCCACAGAAATAAGCTAAATTTGAGTAAACAAATATTGAATCTCAAGATGGGCAAGATCCACTATTGTTTTGGTCATTTGACATTGTTTCATGACATAGATTAGTTTTTTTCATTGTTCTGCCAGCTGAAGATACACATAAATTATATAAAATTAAACAAACTTTCTCTAAGTTAAAAGTACCAAAATATGCATAATAATTTTCAACCTCCTTCATTCTTTGGTAAGTAGAAGAATCTGGCTTCCAAAAAATGGAAACTTTTAAAAAAGGAAAAACTAAAAAATTTTACAGTGAATCATTTTAAAATTTCAACTTATATTTTGATTTGTCTTAACATTTAAAACTTTTAATTCTGTAGAGTTTAAAGTAAAATAATGTGGGGCAGCTAGGTGGCACAGTGAGTAGAGTGCCAACCCCGGAGTCAGAAGGACCTGAGTTCACACAAAACCTAGCTGTGTGACCCTAGGCAAGTTACTTAACAAAAAAATAAAAAATAAAATAAAATTCCCTTGTGATGCATCAGTATAAAGTCAATTTGAAGGAAAACCCATTAGGACAATGAAAATTATAATAAAAACAAGAATATCAGTTTATATGGCAGAAAAAAAAGAATGAATAAAAATCAATGTCTAGAAAGTATAGTTTACCATATTTATTGAGATGTCATTCACATTTTCTGCTATTTAAAGAGAAAAAATAATTATATTTCTTTTGCACAGGGTTTTTTAGCAGCTATAGTTTGAAGTTTAAATTAAACTAATGTCACAAAAGAGCACATGTGTACTATGTTGGCAAAGTGAGAAAGTTTTCTAGTAAAATGAGCAAAAAAAAATTTTTTTTTAATTTTTGTCTATGACATCAAAGAGATTACTTTTGTCATCTCATCAGATTTCTTTAAAAAATTGCAGGTAAAAAACTTCATTGGGTAGGAGAAATTATTATGACCTGCAGCTATTAGTGTGAGCAAAATATTCATGGAATAATCATATAAGTAGTAGGTTCAAATGATTTAACTTCTAGATAATACCGTGAAGAATATTGTCCATTTACCTGAAGATGTTTGTAATCAGTCTTGACACAGAAATCTTCCTAATCTCATTGCAAGTAGAAGAGGCAACAAGGGTAGTTAAAGATGCTTATTTCATTATATATGTTATGTTAAAATTATTGTGGGAGGAGATTTGTTATTTTGTAAGACTATGGATAGCAATGCTATTTCAAGTAAAATTTTTAATATTTAATTTATTTTAAAAAACAAGAAATTTATAATGTGACAAAATTGTATCGGATTCTGAACTGACAGAGTTCAATGTGAGAAAGAAATGCAGATCTATAAGTTCTCCTTAAATGTGGCCCACCATAGAAACTTTGTGAAAAATAATTTATCTCAAGAAAAATGACTAAAGTGACATTACTATAATACATTTTTAAAGTTTTTGTTTTTGTTATTGTTGTTGTTAAATTCTGTCATACAATTTCAAAACCCACTGAAATCCTCTTGCCACAGTAATTCAAAAGATAGGTAAGCTTTAAAAATGAAAATTTATTTAATGATAACCCATATGAAGTAAATTAATCTTATAACAAAATATTTCTGTGAAATTTAAATATCTGTATTCTTAAATATACACATATGCATAAATGTTCATGCATATTTGTTCATATATATCTATCTGTGTGTATATATATATATCTGTTATATATGTGTGTGTATACACACACACACATATATATCTGTTATATATATGTGTGTGTATACACACACACACACACACACACACACACACATATATATATAAAACATACTGAAAATTGAAATTTTGTATTTTTATACATACACATAACAGGCATATTTTTATTTTGGAGACGTGTATATATGTATGTATAAAAAATTCTAAATAGGCATACATCTGATATATAAATATGTATATATCTCAAAAATCGAAGTTAGCAAATATAAGATATTCTTACATATCTAGACCTCAAAAATCCAAATGGGCAAATTTTAAAAAGTTGTTATAATATTAATCTGCTTCATTTGTATATATACACACATATAAATACAAAGTCCAGAAATTCATAATCTGGGATGAAAAGTAACTGCAATTATGAAAAAGAAAAACCAATAACAATTATTCAAAATAATTGTATATTGGTATGAATTTTTAAAAGAATACTACCCTGGCAAGTGAAACAGAAGAAAGTATTGGTCTCTCTATTAATTATTAGAAGGAATTATAATTTTATATTAAAGACCTAGATATTTATAAGTATGAACATATAAGGAGTTCCATAGCTAAAGGCTAATATGATACAATTGGTCTTAATGCCTCTAAACATGGATGATTCATAGACACGTTTTATGGTAGTACATTGAAATAAGCCTTTGAATCTGAAAATCTGTTGTACTTCAGTTATAAGCAAATAAAGGAAGTATCAATGTACTACACATCCATTTGTGACATATTTGTATCAAATAGTATCTTATGGTATGATTATTATTCAAAAACATCCATACTGATTAATTTGGGGGAAAAGTTATGAGTAATAATATTATTGACATCACATTTTGGGAAAATCTGTGCCTTGAAACAATCCCAGTCATCACATTAATATGATTAATATAGTTATTAATTGTTGAGGAACAAGCAGAAAAATTATAAATCATTTATACCAATAAATAATAGCTGTGTATGTCACAATATTTAACTGTTCCAAATATTTATTTGTATTATAAAAATTTTAATAAATTATTAATTTATCTCAATAAAATATAGTATAAATTATTTGCATAGGGTTTTTTTTTTCATTTAAAAAGTGTGTGGAGGTTGCAATTTTTTTTCAAAGGCATGGAAGTTATTACTAAAAGAATGTTAGACACCACTTACTGGGAGAAGCTATGTAATACTCCAAACAGACTTCTTCCCTTCCTATTCCTGCTTCCAGACATTTTCTCTGCTTACAATCATTCAGCAACAACATCTCCGTCTTTCATTGATGCCTGTCCTTATTCTTATTGTTGGTGACAATGGACCTCCAGATTACTACTAAGATTACATTCTTGTCATCTTCACAAACAACCCAAGCTTAAATGGGTTCAATGGAGTTGTATGACCCTGGGCAAGTTACTTAATCCTGTTTGCCTCAGTTCTTCATTTTAAAAGAAGCTAGAGGAGGAAATAGCAAAGCACTCTAGTATCTTTTCTAAGAAAACCTCAAAATGGGGTTTCAGAGAGTTGTACATGACTGAAATAACTGAACAACAAGAAAGTGGAACTGGTCTCCAGCTCAAATTTATCTCAATATATGGATAGTAGTGGTCATACAACATGTACCCTCCAATCTGACACTCTACTGAACGTGTTCCCGGTGCCAGAATTCCTGGTTGTAACTTTTTTTCCTAACTATTGGAACTGCACTCTGGGTGATGATAGATTATACACACAGATCCCAATTAGACCAAAAGAAGAATCCCACAAAGAAGTCACATTATTTGAATTTGTACTGCATATATACTCATTGGGCTATAATTAATGGCCATATTTTACATAATTAAAACTTTGAATATTTAAAATTTGAAAACATGTGACTACTTCACAGTATTCATTACCCATACCAATAAGGACATGACTATAATACACCTTTCTTCTACCAAGTTCTAGTTACAATAAATTTCAAAAGGACTTTAATAAATTAAAGAGGACTGTATATTATTACATATACAATATTATTCTTAATAATATTATTATTATTCTATTATTTTATTATATTTATTTATTATATATTTATCTATGAATATACAATATATTTTATATTTCATATATAAATATATACTTATTAGTATATTTATTATTGTTTTATTATTAAAAGGCTTAGATATTCTCAATTCCATAAAATTTTAACTCCAACCCTTGAGAGGTCCTGAGCAGCAGGTGGTAGATTATAGTTAGAAAGAAAGTAATCATGGGAGTCTGATGAAAGCATTTGAAGAAAATTAGGATGCACAGGACTTTTGCCTGGAACTTCAGTTTCTCTCCTTCCCTGCTGCTACAGTTTTGCTTTTTCTCTTTAATGCATAAAAAAGCAGCTAGACACAGTATACCTCATAGATACTAGAAACCCTCATGTCAGTGGTCAGGGACAGATACTAATTTGTTATCTATTTCAATCTTCTCTGCATAAATATTTTTGTGAATGTGTGTAAGCTTCTAACCATCTTGGTGAAGAATATGGGTGGAGAATTCTAAACTAATATCATCATCTTTCCCATTACCATTAGACCCGTATTTTAACACATTGAAGCCATTGTTGATGCATTTGCATGTTTGCTTGGAACCAGAAATTTCTTTTCAAAGTCCATTTCCTTGGATAAAAAAAAAAAAACTAATATGGAGTAAGGGAAAGATATCTGTCACAGTTTTGTCCTTCCTCAAATGTTCACTCTTCTGTTCATAAGCTCTACTCATCATTTTTATGCATGTAAAAACAATTTTTAAAATTTATTTTTAGTTTTCAACATTCATTTCCACAAGAATTTGAGTTCCAAATTTTCTCCCCATCTTTCCCCTACCCCCCAACCAACATGGCAAGCATACTGATTACCCCTTCCCCCAGTATGCTCTCTCTTAAAACCCCTCCTTTACCCCTTTCACCTTACTTTCATATAAGGAGGTGATCAGTGGATTCTTTTAAACTGTGTTTTGCTCTCTGGTTCTAAAACACCAGGGAAATTTTCCTTGAGAATTTCTTGAAGGATGATTTCTAGGTTCTTTTTTTGATCATGGATTTCAGGTAGTACAATAGTTTTTTGTTTTGTTTTTTTGGTGTGTGTGTGTGTGTGTGTGTGTGTGTGTGTGTGTGTGTGTGTGGTTTTCTCATTGTTTTTTGTTTCCAAATGCCTTATTAACTTCTGGTTTACATCATTCATTTCCAACATATTTTGAGTTACAGTTTTTCCCCATTTTTCCCTACCCCACACCCCAGAATAGCAGTTCCACAGGATATGCCCTCATCCCATCTGCTCCATCCCATATCTTCTCCCATACGCCCTTCGACTTTTTCAGTAGGGCAAGGTGAATCTCTGTGCCCCAGTGCCTGTATATATTATTTCCCAGTTATATGTAAAATAGTATTAATAATAGTATTTATATATATTTAAACATTTGATTTTAAAACTTTGAATTCCAGATTCATTCCCTTCCTCCCTTTTCACCCACCCTAACTGGGAACATAAACAATTCATATGTTGTACATGTATAGGTATGCAAAACATTACCATAGTAGATATATTTTAAAAGACACATCCCACTTGGTCCATTCCCTACTTTGATTCTGCCCCTTTTTAAAAGTGGGTGCTCCCAACTTCCCTTCCCTCCCTTCCCTCCCACCCTTGCTTTCATCATCCCCCCACTCATTCCCTTCCCCCTACTCTCCCATAGGGTGAGATATCCTATTTAGTATGTATGCCATTTTCTCCCTGATCAAAATTCAATGAGAATAAGGTTTTGCCTTTTTCCCTTCCTGTTCTTCCCCTCCCTTGGAACTACTTTCCTTTGCCTCTTCTATATGAGATAGTTTACCCCATTCTGTCTCTCTCCATCTCCTCTTGTTATATTCCTCTCTCCCCTCTTAATTTCACCTTTTAACTACCATCCCTTCTTATTAAATTCGATCTGTGCCTTCTATCCATGTATGCCTGTAAATATATATATATACACACACACACACATATATACCATTCACATATGTATTCATATGCCCATATACCCTTCATCAACTATTTTCATACCAAGAAAAATTTCATCAGTTACAGTTATCATTTTTCCATATAGGAATGTAAATAGTTCAACTTTGATGAGTTCATAATGATTTCTTTTCCCAGTTTACCTTCTCAAGCATCTCTTGCTTCTTGTGTCTGAATGTCAAATTTTCTATTCAACTCTGGTTTTATCCTCAAGAATGCTTGAAAGTCCTCTATTCCACTGAATGACCGTATTTTCCCCTGGAACATGCTACTTAGTTTTGCTGGGTAGATGATTCTTGGTTTTAATCCCAGCTCCTTTGCCCTCTGGAATATCATATTCCATGCCCTTTGATCCCTCAGTATAGAAGCTGCCAGATCCTGCACTATCCTGATTGTGTTTCCACAGTATTGAAATTGTTTCTTCCTGGCTGCTTATAATATTCTCTCCTTGATCTGGGAATTCTGGAACCTGGCTAAAATATTCCTAGGAGTTTTCTTTTGGGGATCTTTTTCAGGAGATGAGAGGTAGATTCTTTCAACTTCTATTTTGCCATCTGGTCCTAAAACATCAAGGCAATTTTCCTTGAGAATTTCTCAAAGTGTTGTTTCTAGGTTCTTTCTTTGATCATGGTTTTCAGGTAGTCCAATAATTTTTAAATTATCTCTCCTGGATCTATTTTCCAGGTCAATGTTTTTTTCCCATGAGATATTTCACATTGCCTTCTAATCTTTCATTTGTTTGTATCTGCTTAATAGCATTTTGATTTCTCATAAATTCACTAGCTTCCATTTGCTCCAGTCTAAATCTGAAGGAGTGAATCTCCTCAGTGAGCTTTTGAGATTCTTTTTCCATCTGGCAAATTCGACTTTTTAACGCATTCTTCTCCTCATTGCCTTTTTGAGACTCTTTTGCAATTTGAATTAGTCTATTTTTTAAAGTGTTATTTTCCTCAGTCAGGCTATTGACTCTCATTTCATACTTTTCTTGCATTGTTCTCATTTCTCTCCCCAATTTTTTCTCCACTTCTCTTATCCGCTTCTTAAGGTCCTCTATGACCTGTAACCAGCTCATATTTTCATTTGGGGCTTTTGGTGCAGGAGTTCTGACATCCCAGTCCTCTTCCTGTTCCATACTTAGATCCTCTTTGTCCCCAAAATAGGAGTCTGGTATTGAATTTTTCTGTTTATTTTGTTTCCTTTGCCTAGGCATGTTGCCACTCAATTACTTGACTTTTGGGCTTGTTCCCACAGTAGGACTCTGCTACCAGACAGGGGAGCTTCCATCCCAAACGCTGGGGTTTTCTCAGCTGCCAGAGGTATTAGTTGGGTGCCCTCTCTGAATTTTCCACACACTCTGGCAAGCTAGTCACCCACCCCAAGACCTCCACCCCAGACTGCAATCCAGATCCAGGAAGGTTAAAGCAAGAGCAATTACCACCACCACCTCCCCCGCCCTAGACTGATCACTGGATCCCCCTACAGTCTCCAGGCCAGGAATTGAAGCTGCAACATGGTGGGCTGCACCAAAGCTAATCATCGGCTTCTTGTCCACAGGGAAAGAGGCTGATGAACTCTCCCAACCAGTCCCAAAGTCCCTAGGCCCTGACCTCTCACTTTGTCTTAGGCATCTATGTGTTGATAATTCTGGAAATGCCACAGCTGGTGGTGTTCTGGGGTCCCTCCAGCAGGCTGCTAGTCAGGCCCATCCTGGGGCTAAAACGTCTGACTCATGTGGTCCTGGGCTTGGCTCCCAGATCCCTGTGCTGGCCACTCCCTGCAAGGCTGCCAGGCTGTCTTCAGTGGGAGGTTAGCTTCTCTGTGTCGTTTTATGGGTTCTGTAGCTCATGGGTTGTTCAGAGCCCTCTTTTACATAAATTTGAAGTGGTGTGGGCCAGAGCACCATCTACTCTGCCATCTTCACGAGTCCCATAATTTTTAAATTATATCTCCTGGATCTATTTTCCAGCTAAGTAGTTTTCCCAATGAGATATTTCACACTGTCTTCTATTTTTTCCATTTGTTTGGATCTGTTTAATAGTACCTTGATGTCTCATGAAGTCACTAGCTTCCATTTGCTCCAAACTAACTCTGAAGGAATTTAGTGAGCTTTTAAGATTCTTTTTCCATCTGGGAAATTTGATTTTTTAAGGCATTCTTCTCCTCATTGGCTTTTTGTGCCTCTTTTTCTATTTGAGTTAGTCTATTTTTAAGGTGTTATTTTCTTCAGTCAGGTTGTTGACTCTCATTTCATTATTTTCTTGCATTATTCTCATTTCTCTTCCCAATTTTTCCTCCCCTTCTCTTATTTAATTTTCAAAATCCATTTTAAGCTCCTCTATGACCTATAACCAGCTTGTATTTTTTGAAAGCTTTTAGTTCAGGAGTTCTGACTTCATGAGGTAATCTATTTTTAAGGTGTTATTTTCTTCAGTATTTTTTGGGTCTCCCTTAGTAGGCTGTTGACTCATTTTTCATGATTTTCTCACATCATTCTCATTTTTCTTCCCAGATTTTCCTCCACATCTCTTACTTGATTTTCAAAATCCTTCTTGAGCTCCTCCATGACCTGGGACCAATTCATATTTTCTTGGAGGCTTTTGTTGTAGGAGTTTATACTTTGTTATATTCTTGTTGTATGTTTTGATTGTTTGTCACCAAAGATAGATTCTATAATCTGATTTCTTTTCCTCTGTTTGCTCATCCTCCCAGGCAATTACTTGACTTTTGAGCTCTTTGCCATGGTATAACTTTACTTCCATGGAAAGTACTGTGTCCCACATTTCTGGGGTTTCACCCAGCTGTTGTCAGAGGTACCAATGGGCACCTGTCTCAGAATTGTGAGTACCTCCAGCAGGATGCTCTACAGACAACACAAGCTCTACTGCACTTGTGCTAATCCTCAACCCAGGACCACCACATAAGACTATGGCCCAAATCCAAGCAGGGCAACACAAGAGAATTATGCCTCAGTGCCAGCAAAGAGATTCCTGCAATTGCCCTGTGATTAGTCACTTGGTCCCCCCACCATCTGTGGGCCTGAAGCTCCAGAAACAGTCACTGTTGCTCCTTTTGCTGCTGCTGCAGCAGTCACCACAACCTCTGCCACCTGAAATCGGGGATTAGACCAGCTTCTTCTCGCACCTATTTCCAATAGAGTTTCACCACTGACCTTTTATTTTTCCTTGGCATTTGTGGGTTAAGAGGTCTGGAAACGACTACAGCTTCCAGTATTCAGTTCCAGTCTGTGCTTCTGGTCCTTGCCAACTTGGTGCATGTGGGACTACAGTCCACTCCCAGTCCAAGGTGAGAAGCCCTTCCCTTTGGCCTGCAAGGATGTCCTCGGCTGGGGATGTATTTCATTCTGTCATTTTGTGGGTTCTATACCTCTAAAATTTGTTTGGAGTTATTTTTATAGGTATTAGAGATGATTGGGAGACAAGCTCAAGCAAGTTCCAGCTTTTATTTTGCCATCTTGGCTCAGCCCCCACACTCATCATTTGGGATGTTATTTATTTTTCCTTAGACCTTAATGGGATGATTACGATTAGGTTGCATGGCTTAACAATTTTTAACACTCTTAGTTGTAGACTGGAAGAAGGAGAGGTTAGATGCCTTTTGAGGAATTCTTATTTGAACTAGTATAAAGAAGAACATCGTTCTTCACATTCAAAGGACCTTAGGAATATCCCTATATTTGAGGACCTCAAACATATCACCTTTATCTCCTTAATGGGAGATTGCATGTATATATTTATTGGGTACATTTAATAACATTTGTCATTGTTGTCATCTGCTTCATTGATTCAATCTATGAATTTTCATTTGGGGCTAATCTGTACATGATGTAAACACCCTTCCCCAATATACAAACACACACACACACACACACACATATGCACATGCACACACACATACACACACAGATCTTTGAAGAAGCAGTTTGTCTTTTTATCACTAGAACTTATCATGGTTCTTTGTATATTCTCTCTCTCTCTCTCTCTCTGTTTCGCTCTCTCTCTCTCTCTCTCTCTCTCTCTCTCTCTCTCTCTCTCTCTCTTTTTCTTCCTTATTGAGGAAACTACACATTTGCAAAACAAAAAAATTCAATCTCTGTCCAAAATTACCCTTACTAAACTTAAAGCCAAACCCATATAACAAAACATCCTGGAAAAGAAAAAAGAAAAAAAAAACATATTTCCACATTGGCTATTCTTTGGTTTGACTTTGTAAAACCTCAAAATAAGGGGCACAAAATGCTAAACAAGAGTTAGAGACACTTAATTCTTGTGATATTCTTATACACATTTTGTAATATGAGAAGACTGAGGCAGCTGATTCGGGTAACAATGCATGACTACTAGAACAAACAAGTTTCCTCCACCACAATGCAGGCCCTGAAAAAAGAGTCTATCTCCTTTCCATGGAGAACTTGGAATATTAATACTTCTAGGCCTAGTGGGTACTAACACCCTAGGTATCTCCCACCCAAGCTTACAGCAGGAAGGAAGAAAATATCAATAGCAGGTAGGTGGACCTTAACTATTTAAACCTTCATTCCAAGATATGTTACATACTTGAGGATAAAGCAAGGCAAAAGCATGAGGTTTTCAAGGCACTGACCTTAGGTCTCTATTACCTCCATTCCTAGGCCCACATCCTTTAGAGGAGGAATCCTCCCTCCTTCCTAGATCAACGGAGGCTCAAAGCAAGGAGGAGGTCAGGACAAGAAGATACACAAATCATCCCTGCCCAATGCTCAGTGCTTGTGACAGACCATACAATCAGCAACTGGGTGATACCAACTTCACCTCCCACCATCACTACCCCCAGTCCTTTCTGCTATAAAAAAGGCATCTTTAGAGAGAAGCAGGAGAATAAGGAGATGGATTCCCAGGGTCACATAAGAATTGAGTATGGATGAGGATCATTGGAAGGCATTTAACCAGTTTGTCAGTTTCCTCACCTGTAAAAAGGAAATAATAGCAATACCTGTCCTGCAAGATTATTGTGGGAGTCTAAAGAACTAATATCTGTAAAGCATTTAGTACAATGCCTAGCACATAGTAGGCATTCAATAAATACGTATTCCCTTCTCTTTCCCTTTAAACATTTTTGCATCCCTCACTGGTGCTTCCTTCCCCCTCAATACACATCCTTTCCTATGCTACCTGCACCCTCATTCTATCAGAAATTTTTGTTTTATTTCTTGTTGAAGGCTTTTCCCAATGGGTTTGAGTATCTTTCTGTTACATTGCTGAGATGGCCAACACCTCAGGACCTCACTTTCTACATGGCCCTTCATGTGACATTCCCTGAGGATAAAATGAACTTGATTCATGTTCATTTCAAAGATCAGCTAATTATAACACAGTTTGGGAGAAAGGCTCTTAAAAATCATAAAGAAACAAGCATAAAATAAGCAAATACATAGATGAATTGACTAATAGATAGATATTTAAATAAATGAAAGAATGAATGATTAAATCAATAAGAAATAACTAAAGAAACAGATAAAAGTAAATGCATAAAAATAAACAAACAAGCAAATAAGTGAAACTATAAATTAATAAATCATCACTTGGGGTTTTTTAGCCAGAAGAGCATGACCACATTGATTAGTAGGAGTATTTCATACTTTTGATAGCTGAACTTAATCCTTTGAGAAACAGTTGCTCCATGAAAGAGATACATTCCACATATATCATTTCATTAAGGTCACCTGAATTTTCAGCCCCAAATCATCCATAAATGGCTTCCATAAATGCTAGGACTAGGTCTATGGTGGAAATGAAACAATAGGAGTGGAAAATAGGTTTTATTTATTGAGTTTCTCTAAGCATCCACTCAAATCCTGCTGGCCCAGTGCTATTTATAAATGCTAGACAGAGAAAAGGGCTACTTGGACATAGTCTCTGTCCCCTGGGGGTAAGTTTTGGATTGTTCTCTATAGGATACAAGTCAGTCTGGGCTTCCCATGTCTCAAGTGGTGAAGAGATCAGCTCTCAGCAATGCCATACACCATTACAGCTGACAGGGTCTCACTGAAACCCATTCAACTTCTGATGGCTTGTGGAGGAAAAGCTGTAATGGGAGAGTAATTGAAAGCAAACATTGGAATGGGAGTTACACAAAGAAACTTCTGAGCTGATCTTGTGTCAAGATGAGAAATGTCATAGAAACAAACACATTTCATGCTGACTGGGGCAGTGGGTGGGACAGTGGGGAGCTGTTTTTAGTTGTGAAGGCAGGTTGGTCAAGGAAGTACTGTTGGATAGAAGGCTCCCTTTTGATTCATAGCCAAGGTCTAGTCTCTCTTAAAATTTGGGACTTGAACAGAATGAAATATTGGTTCAGAGAATATAGACATTCTTTTATGCATACATGCATGCATTTAACAGACATTTATTAGGCACCCAATGTGTGATCAGTCATTGTTATTGTTTGGGGGTTTTCAGAGAGATAAAGGGGAGAGCAAGGGGAAAGAAATAATATTGTTAGCTGTGGTAGAAGGAGTAGGAAAGGGACAGTGATTAAGAATGCTACATTAAGGATGGGTCTTGAAGAATGAACTGGAATTAAAATTGTGAATTTCTTTTTTTTTTTTTTTGTAAGCAATTGGGGTTAAGTAACTTGCTCAAGGTTACACGGCTAGTCATTATTTATGTGTGGGTGCTCATTTTCTGAGGCCGGATTTGATCTCAGGTCATCCCAACTCCGAGGCTGGCGCTCTTACTCACTGCGCCACCTAGCCGCCCCTAAAATTGTGAATTTCTAATGGATCAGACAACGCCTAATCTCCCTTCCATCTTTAAATCTATATTCCCATGATTTTAGTCAGTTTCTTAATCTGAAATCCATGAACTCAATTAAAAATATTTTCATAATTGTGTTTCAGCATTTTTGGAAATATTGCGTATTTTATTTTATGTCTTTAAATACATTATTCGGAGAAGGAGCTTATCAGTTTTACCAGACTTCTAAAGAAGTCCATGGCTGTTAACTCTTTTTTAATCCCTGTCCTAGATGATCAATAAGGTTCATTTCAGTTCTAAGGAGTTCTATGATGTTGTGGACTCATTAATATCTGGACCAGACAAAAATAAACACTTCTTGCCAAAAAAAAGTTGAAAATCCCTGGGGTTCTATACCATAAGAAGATTCAGAATGAAGAGTCTGAAGGTTCTTAAGAAAATTGTCATCTATTTCACTAGAATGGCTAATTGCTGATACCCCACAAAGAGGAAAATAAGTCATTTCTCCTACAGAACAATTCTTTGCCATTTCCAATTAACATTTATCCATGACAGCATTCAAGAAACACTCAAAAGATATTAACACTGCTTCCCCAGAGAATTACAAAAGTGGTTACTCAAAGACTCCCTCTAGCCTCTTCTCCTTAGATCACTAGGGCCAGACCTAATCCTGGGATGAGGTGACCTACCAGATATCCATCATTTGTGGTTTCTATAGCACCACAAAAGACACAGATCTTGCCATAATCCCAAAGCATGCTAGTAATCCTATAAAACATATCTAAATATACCCTGCATCCCTTATTCTATACAGTCTTTTTGTCAACTTAACTGCCCTCTATGTCACTAACTAGCATGTTTTGTTAAGTTTCAAAATGTTAATGCTGTCATCACCTAAAGATGAACCACCTTGAAAAATGTAACATGAATGTTCAGATGGAGGTAACAATGGGTGAATGTGTGTGTGTGTGTCTGTGTCTGTGAAAAAGAGAGAGACAGAAAGAGAAAGAAACAGAGAGACAGGCAGAGACAAAGACAGAGATGAAGAGGCAGGGGGGATGTTTTAATAGTCAGCAAATGTACCTTCATTTTCGGGGACGATATTACACACTTCCTTCTTGGTTTCATTAAGATCATCGGGTATTGTGCTCTCTAAATGTACTTAATAGAACTGACAGAAGTTCTTCTATTGACATAATTGCATCATAGGTCAAATCTCAAAGAAGACATTTCCATTACAACGTAAATCCCTATATAGCCAAAAATATTTTCATGCAATGTCAGAACTGGAAGTGATCTTAAAGACTGTCCCACTTAAGCCCCTCATTCTACGATTGAGGTAACTGAAGCTGAAGAAGGTTAAGTGATTGCTTTGCCCAAGGTCACCCAGCTGGTAAGTGACTTAGAGTGACTGCTCATTCATTGGTGTGGATAATGGAACTATCACATTTAGACTTCAGCACATCAGTAAACTGTGCACTATGCAATGAAGTGTTAATTGCTCTTATGAAAATGGAGTTGTTCAGTCTAGGAGATCCCAAATAAATGAATTGTTGCACAGAGACAAAGGTTGGACTACATGATTTTTAAGGTAACTTTCAGTTTTATCACACTTTGATGATAGTATTTTATAAGTAGATATTAATAGAATGTAAATTCCCTGAGAACAGAAACTTTTGATTTTGCTCTTGTATCCTCTGTTGCCATAAAAGTGTGTTGCACAGATTAATGTTTAATAAATGCTTGTTTACTAATTACATAGATAACACTCATAGCAATGTAGTCCTTAACATATACAACACGCTTTTGTCACAAGGGAGGCAAGGCAGGTGTCATTGTTGCATTTTAGAGTTTAGGGATAGAAGTCCCATAGAATGGAGTAGTTTCTTTCAGGCAAGATATGTATTGTGTCTGGTCCCTGTACTCCTAGTACCTAGTATAGGACCTTGCAAAGAATTGCTGCTAAATAAATATTTATTGAATTAAACTGAATTATGTTTTAAGCTAATAGTGGTTTTACATTCAGAGTCACATGAGAACCATCAGAGGCATAACCTAAGCCGAGGTCTTTTAAAACCAGACCCAAGGAGGATCCTTCACACTGTGCCATCCTACCTTTCAACTAGCCAAAAGAATAGCTTTGAAAGGTTTAGCTGGTCCAGGAGCATCCAGGTGTTTCTTAATCCTTGGAGAGAATTGCATCTTTCCCTGCCTAAAACACTGATGCTTCTTCAGTGATGGATTCAAAATTTGCCTACCTAAGTATTCTGAATTTAGTGCTATCTACTATAATCCCAGGGTCACTCAGCCATTGTGGAAAGTCAAGAAAATTAAGAGTTATATAAATTCAGAAGTATTTCCATACCCAAGAAAGACAAACCTTTTCCCTATTGTAAAGCCAAGTACAAACAGATCTCCAGAGGACTACTGCTGTGAATAGCTTTCAGGTTCTGAGTCAGTTGCATTTTGTGATTCACAACTACACCAGTATATTCATAGCTGCCTTGGGCACTGTGAATATCGCATTGGCATTATACCTATAAATTGCTGAAAAAATAGAAAACAAGAAATGTGGGGGGAGAATAGATAATACATAGTTTAACTTTCTTATCCCCCAAAGCACAGATGCATGGGGATCCTTACATTTGCCATTTAATACTATTATTTGGAAAGTGAAACTTCTTAAAATATATTTTTTCAGGATTCCCAGGAATAAATTTATGCCTACATATTTTATTGTTGCCATCTCTCTCTGTCTGTCTGTCTCTCTCCTCTCTGAATGTCTGTCTGTCACTCTGTCCCTCCTCTTTGTGTTATAACTTCTGTCTGCTTTTCTTTCAGGACTCCACCAAAACGGTTGTACTTCTCTTCAAAGTGTTTTTTTCTGTGTTTCACACACACACACACACACACACACACACACACACACACAAACAACTTTTTTCTTTCCCCTTCCGGCAAACAAAATGCCTACAGAACAAAGGGGAAGTGCTTTATAGGTTTGCATGCATGCATAGTTACATCTAGATTTTTGTGTTCACAGGGATGACCCTCAGAGGTCATCGAAGTGATTAATCAAAAATCACTCCAATCTAATAATAAACATCCAGTACAAACATTTATTTTTTCCAATGAGGAAACAAAAGCTCAGAGAGATTTTGTAATTTGCCAAATGTCACAAATGTAGTGAATGAAAGTGAAGAAAAGCTAGTATTTGAACCTAGGACCTTTACTCCAAGTCTAGCACCCTTTCCATTGCATTAGGGGGCTATAAAGTTGAGTACACCTTTTTTTTGCTTTCTGGAGGGGGCAAGGTAGTGGGGTTAAGTGACTTGCCCAAGGTCACACAGCTAGATTTTTGTGTTGTATCTGAGACCAGATTTGAACTCAGTTCCTCCTGACTCCAGGGCCGGTGTTCTATTCACTGTGCCATCAAACTGCCCCAAGTACACTTCTTAATCAATATCCCATGTATAGTTGTCAGCCAATCAACCAGCATTTATTAGGCACTTACTATATGTCTCAGCACTATATGAAATGCTGAGAATTCAAATACAAGAGAAGGTAATGGCAGTCCCTAGTCTCAAGGAACTTACATTCTCAATGTTACAGAAATTTGAGAGGAGAAGTGGGGGAGATAAGGTACTTAGCACAGGGGAATGATGGAGAAGTTTAGAGGATTAAAACTGGCTAGGACATGAAGAGATGGCAATGCTGGGCATCCCTCCTCAAATGGAGGCTCTGAGAGCAGTCCAGCACCCTCTAAGTAGAGGGAAAGGCCCTAGAAATAGAAAGAACTAAAGAGGTGAGAGTATGAGGGCTGGAATGAGCCTCCAGGATGAAGAGAGGCTAAGATGGTGACATCAAGAGGACTTGATGATACTGCAAGTACTCAAGAAAAGCAGTTCAACAGCCAACACATATTTAGGACTTTAAAAACATGATAGATATTGATTGTCACAACAGTTTGGTGAGGAAGGCAGTGCAAATACTAGAGACAGAGGAACAGTGGGTTCACTCTCAAATAGCTAATTAACACTAGTCCCAGAACTGGAACCCAGGTGTCCCAACTCCTTATCTATTAATCTCTCTCTCTACCATACTATCTCAGTCTCAATATTGTCTCTCTGCAATCCATAATAATGGCTAGAATTAATGAGACATTTCAAAAACTTGTGATCACTTTACAGTGAACCAAGGGCTCCTTAGAGGAGAAACTGTTTTCATTTTATTTTGTGTATGTGTGTGTCTCAGGTACCTAGGGGCAGCTAGATGGCACAGTGGATCAAATGCTGGTCCTGGAGTCAGAATGACCTGAGTTCAAATCTGCCTCAAACACTTAATAAGTAACCCTAGACTAGACATTTAACCCCATTTACCTCCTTTCCTCATATGTAAAATGGCTAGAGAAGAAAATGACAAACCACTCCAGAATTTTTGCCAAGAAAACCCCAAATGTGTTCATAGAGAGTTGGACACAACTGAAATTACTCAACACACACAGTGAAGTATCTGGTGTGTTGTAGGCTTATTGAATAGAAAATGAGAGAGAGAGAGAGAGAGAGAGAGAGAGAGAGAGAGAGACAGAGACAGAGACAGAGACAGAGACAGAGACAGAGACAGAGAGACAGAGGAGAGAGACAGAGACAGAGAGAGAGAGAGACAGAGACAGAGAGACAAAGACAGAGGGACAGTCAGAGAGAGTGTCAGAGACAGAGACAGACAGAGACAGACATAGAGACAGAAACAGAGACATAGAAAGGTAGGGGGAGGGAGAAAAGGGAGGAGAAAGAGAATGAGAGGGTTACTATAGATTAGAGTTGTCCTTAGTAGATCTTGAACCAGATTAAAAGGTAATTAGGGAATTTTCAACAAAATAAAGAAAAATACAATACCACATAGATAACACTAATTTGTGGTTTTCTGAAGCAATGTACTACAGTAAGGAATCTGTTTCTGTCTGACTGACACAGCTGATTAAGCAGCTTACTAAGGTTCCACCATGCTCTAAATCCATGATTTGTGATAAAAATGACAAGGCAATGACTATAGCACCTCTTGATTTGCCGAGCAGCTTACATTCATGATCCTATTTGTTCCTCATGACCACCCTCTGGCATAGGCAGTACTGGATCAATCATCTTCATTTTACAAATGGCATAATGGAGGCTTCGAAAGGTTAAGCGACTGGGTGACGTGGCCAGGTCATGTAGCTAGTAAGCAAGAGTGAAAATCTGATTCTGAGTCTTCCTGATTTTATGTCCAGAATTCAATCCACTGTTCCAATGTTCCCTTCCAAGCCTCAGATGCTGTGATTTCATAAGGACCAAAAGGAGGGAGAATAAAAGATTAGACTTGATTTTCTCATTGTGTTAGTAATATGTCTGAGTATGATGGTCAAAGCCTCTTAGATCTTCAGAGACAGAGAGTTTTGATTCACCCTAATATTCTCTAGTGACCACAATGAGCCTTGGGGCCACAATCTAGACAGGTCATCCATTCCCACTATAGCCATTTAGTTGCTCAGTTATCCTAATAATATGGTGTATTTGAGTCATGTCACTGGGTAATCTTTGTGGGAGGGGTCCAGTAACTCAGGAAAATACCCTGGTCACATTTCTGGGAATTCAGATACAATTGCATAGTCAGGCACATGTGACGTCTTTCTTCAGACACAGATCAAGACTCCTGAACATCCATTTACTACATCACTCTGCTCCTGTGGCAGCTGGCTTGAAGTGATTCTATTGCATTCCCAGACCACATTTTTAGATCCCAGTTTTGTTTCACAAAGTTAGGTCAGGAACTGGGCCCAGAATGTAATTTTATGGTCTGTCTTCTTGATCCAGAGCCCACTAAAACTTTATTTTAATGGACCACAGCTTGTTCCTTATGACATAGGTCAAAGTAGGAGTAACCCTAGGTAGAGATGTAATAAAAGATCAATCAATGTGGTATGAACTAAAAATGTCCTGACACACCAAAGACTTAATTCAAAACCAAATTTTCCTGAAGTCTAGTTATATTTCATCTACCATTTGATAACTAACCTCATGACTTAATCTTTCTGAGCCTCAGTTTACTCATCTGTGAAAGTTGAAATGGGGTAGATGATTTCCATCTCCCTAAACTTAAGCATTTAAATCATATATTTTTATGAATATATCTGAAATTCCATAATTCAGAATAATTTCTTTAGAAATTATTACTATTTTAAATTATTAAAATTATTACTATTTTTAGTGCTCTAAGGAATCCTGAAAAACAGACAGAAACCATTGACTAAGACTAATACATGTGCTCATTATAAGCTAGTAACATATCCTTGGGTATTAAATTATCAGCAACTAACCAGGAAGCATTTATAAAATTAAAAGTTGTAAACACATGCACATATATACATAATACACATGTATATGGCTACATATATATGTATAGAAGTAGATACATTGTGTGTATGTATGTATATCAATGCAGGGGTATGTTGGAGCCAGCTTTAACAGGCTCAAGAGAAGAAATTGTTAAAAAAAAAAACTTTAGCTATGAGCATTTACATATTAAAAATTGAAAAATGTTACAAATTTAGGATTAATTTATCATTTTGTTATAGTCTGGTATAAAACCATTCATGAGTAGTTCTCCTGAGGACTACTGTTGTGAATAACTTTAAGGATCTAATCATAGAATAGTGAACTCTCTATTTATTCAGTAATAAACTAAAGCAAAAAATTCAAGAAACTAAAGCACGACTTTCACAAGAACATAACATAACAAATTATTACTAAGGTGGTCACACAGTCTTAAACAAATTATATCATTGGGGCAGCTAGGTGGCTCAGTAAATAAAGCACTGGCCATGGAGTCAGGAGGACCTGAGTTGAAATCTGGTCTCAGACACTTAACACAAAAAATAGCCTTTTGACCTTGGGCAAGTCACTTAACCCCAATTGCCCTACCTCCCCCACCAAAAAAAAAAAAAGCAAAAAAAAAATATTTAGTAAGTCACAATCTCCTCAATCAATATAAAGTACTCATCTAAAGTCTTTCATCTTGTCAAGAGATAAAGATTCCAATCATCCTTAAGTCAATCATCCTTAAAGGGTAGTGGAAAGTACAAGGGTCACCCACCCCTAGGTCACAGTAAGTTACAATATCACCAGTCAGCACTGAGTACCCAAGTAAAGTCTCCTTTCATCTTAACTGGAGGCCGACTTCCAAACCCCATGACTCCTGTTCCACACTGCCAGCTCTTATCTGGAATCACCTGACTGTTGCCTGGATTCACAGGTAGGCAGCTCTCTATTCCTATTTCATAACACAGCTCCTGGGGATTTCTCCACCCCAAGTACTTCACAGTTTTTTGTTTCTAGGAAAACAAAGCTCAACAGAACTTTTATTGCTAGCACTATCATCTCAATTCACTTTCTGATAAATCAGCACAAATTAACAGATAGAGTGGTTCTGTCTGACAAAGTAACACCAACACAGAAAAACAGAGTACCAACATCACAAAATTCTCTCTTAGCTCTGCTTGATCACAGCTCCAGCTCATGCTTGCACCTTTATCTCTTCTGTTCCTTTCTGTTCTGCTCTTTTGACAAGCTCCACCCATTGTGGGCTCCATGTGAGGATCTTAGGCTTATTAAGGGCAGGGAAGGTCTCCAAGCTCCATTAGGCCTGTTAAGAGCAACACAATCCATACTGTTTCCAGCAAAGACATGACACAATCAAAGGTGAGGCTCAAATGCACTTAATTAGCTGAAACAAGGAGCAAATTACTACTTGCCATTACATTTGGGCTTAAGAAAGTGACAGAGATAATATAAATATTGCTGTGATATATAAAACGTTGAAGAGCTATAGTTTCTGAGCAATTAATCATTTTTTTAATTGGGCTAGTGAGTAATTAATAAAAGGATGGCCATTTCATCATTTCCCATAAACCAAAGACTCCTCACAGAACACACTCATACTTATGTGCCCTTGGGAGTGTTGGTATTCTTGAGGAAGGAAATCAATTCTGATTGGTTAACAAGTAATGAGAGAATAAATATTATAATGAGAGGTGGGCTTATTCTAATGAGGGTCTGGGGGAGGTGACTCTTTGACACTCAGTCTTAGACAGAGACTTATCTCTTCCCAGATCACTCCAGTCTAGGCCTATCTAAATAAAAATGGGAATCTTCTTCCACTCAGATCTGTCTGACTAAAATACAGTGGCCCAGGATTTGCCAATTCACCTGGACTAGAATTCCCTTACCTTTTGATCAGATCTAAGTTTTCCATCTCATGACTGCCTCAGCACTTCAAAGGCTTCCTGAATAACCTATAGGAGGTGATTTCTGAATGGGGAAATAGAAAACGGGAAAAACCTTAATCCTAATTCAATAACTGATCATTAATATAAGAGAAGTAATCATTTCTTTCATTGTAGACTAAACTTAAAAGTATGTGGTGTATATAAGCTTATTCAGCTTTTTGTTTGTTTATTTTAGACAGTTGATTCTTAGATATTTACCCACATGCTTCTACATATGCATGCACATGTATATTCACGTATACATATATAACATATAGAATATTATATATACTATTTGAGAGGCAATGAGGCAAAGTGGAAAGAGCACAGAGTAGGAATTCAGAAAATTTGGGGTCAAGTTCAAGTGGGTTCAAACTCAAATTTCATCACTAAGTGGTTTCTTGACCTTAGGGAAATCACTTCCTCACTCCAGGCTTCAATGTCCTCAATAAAGATAATACCATTTTGATCTTCCTGTAATATCAGATCAAGTCAACAAGCACTTAATAAGTGACTATTATGTGCAAACCATTGTGCTCAAATGAGATAATGAAAGTAGAATTGCTGTGAGAGAAGAAGTTCAGCCTGAGCTGTAAATTGTATTTGGCATCAGAATTCAACATGGCCAACTTCCATTAAAGACCAAAAGAGGAAACATTACAAGTGTCAATTGCTTCTGATGAGTTTCACAGAATCTAAGGGTTGGGAGGAACTTTGAAAAGGAATCAGGCCAACCCTTAGCTGAACAAGAATGTTCTCTACAACTTTCCCAAGTGATCATTCAGTCTTTGCCTAAAGACTTCTAATGACCAAGAGCAGCCCACAATTACCTGTCACAACCCATGTTAATGATTGCTTCAAGTATTGAGATTTTCCTTACAAAATCTAAATCTGCACTTTGGCAGTCCATTCATTTCGCCTTTCCATATTGCTCATCCTCTTTACAATGTAGTCTTTTTTGAGGGAAAGGACTGTCTTTTCCCTTATAATAATATCTTCACCATTTAGCACAGTACTTGGCACATAGTAAGCAATTGATAAATGTCTTTTGCCTTGTTTCCATTATTCCTGGTACTCTTCTGAGACTAAGCAGAAAAATGTGAATCATTCTTCTAAATGATGGTCTTTCAAATATTTGAAGATAGTTATCATTTCTCTACTAGGCTAAACAATTTCCTCCAGGCAAAAGAATTTGTTTCCCCCTATTGAGCATTATAAGGCATAGTCTCAAGGCATTTCATGGTATCATCACTGTCATCTGTCACCTTTCCCAAAAATTAATGCCCAGAACTGAACACAGGACTCCTAATCTAACCAGGGAATAGTACACTGGGACTATCATATCCCTTAACAAAACCTGATATTTTATTAGTTTTTTTGGTTGCCACATAATTCTGTTTGCTCATATTGACTCTTAAGACCATTAGGTGGTATGTTGGATAGAGTTGGTAGAAAAGAAAGAGTGCCTGGCCTACAGTTAGGGAGACTCATCTTCCTGAGTTCAAATCTGGCCCCAGGCATTTTCTAGACTGTGACCCTGGACAAGTCACTTAACCCTATTTGTCTCAGTTTCCTAATTTATAAAATAAGTTGAAGAAGAAAATAGCAAACCACTCCAGTATCTTTGCCAAGAAAAACTCAAATGAGGTCACAGGGAGTCAAGCACAACTGAAAAATAACTGAAAGACAACAGCAAAAAACACCAGGCCTCATACCTCCCTGATCTTCCACTTGCTTAGTCAACTATTTAATCCATAAGTAAGAAGAATATTCTATTTTTCACTATTAAATTTTGTGCTAATTAGATTTGTTCCAGTGACCCAATGATTTAGAGTAGGGGTTCTTAAGACTAGATTCCATAGGTAGACTTCAGAAGGTCTATGACTTTGGATGTGTGTGTGTGTGGGGGGGGTTCTTTTCACTAACTTCTAACTAAAATGTAGTATTTCTTCTAATTATGAATATAGGTAACAAACCATTAACATAAGGATGGATCCATTGTCTTCACCAGACTGCAAAGAGGACTATGAGACAAACAAGATTAATAGCCCTATTTTTAAACTGCTAAGATATTTTTTGGATCCTGAAAATATCATCTGGCATATTAACTATCCCTTCCAGCTTACTGTCATCTGAAAATTGTATGAACATGCTATATGTGATTTTATACAAGTCATTGATAAATATATTAAGCAACACTGAAACCAGAACAAATTTCTGGGGCCTTCTATTACAGACATCCATTCAAGATGATATTAAACTATTAATTAACTCTTTGGCTCTGGCCATTCACTCACTTCTAAATTCAGTTAATTTTAGTGTTGTCTAGGTCAGGGCTTCTTATACTTTTTCCACTCACTACCCCTTTTTGCCTGAGAAATTTTTACATGATCCTGGGTATATAGGTATATAAAATAGGTAAAAAATTAAACATTTACTGATAATATATCATAAAGAAATTTATTTTAAAACAATTTTTTGGTATACATATAATTTTACCATTTTTTAAAGATGAAAGCATTATATTAATGAGATGAATATGCTTGTTTATTTCTACATAAAGAATTCAATCTTGGTCGAATATTTGATTCTGCAGGACATAGAGCATCTTCAATGTTTTTCAGAGTTAATCAATACTTTGATTTTACAATTGTCAATTCTGTGTTCAGAACCAAGGCTTCAGTGAAGTCATGCCATGCAACAAGGGCAAGTACTACCAAAAAAAACCTGAGATTCATAACATATTTGATTTGAAATTAATTTTTGATATTTGCATATTATAAACCTTTTACTGTTGCCAAATTTTTGTGACCTCACATTCAGTTACCTGACTCCACATGAGGTTATGACCCACAGTTTAAGAAGTATTGGTCTAGGCCAGTGGTGTCAAATTCAGATAGAATCAGGGCCACTAAATCATACAAAAGGATTCCTGTGCAATGCTTATCGACTTAGAAAATCACATATTAATATTATCTGTGGTTTATTGTATTTTATTTATTTTGCCAGACATTTACCTGGTTCAGGCACACTCAGAAGTGCTGTGGGTCACAAGCAACCTGTAAGTCACATGTTTGATGCCTCTGATTTAACCTTTATCTCTCTACCTTTTTCACAAGAATAGAATGAGAAGCTTTTTCAAATATTTTGGTAAATCTAGATAAACTCAATGTATAGCTTTCTCTGGCTCTACCAGGGTAATAGTTAAGTCAAAAAAGGACATGAAGTTAGTTTGACATAAGCTGGTCTTGACAAATACATGACGGATTTTTGTAACCATATTGCTTTTTTTTCATGATGACTCACTTATCCCTTTACTGATACATTTTAGAAGTTTTCCAGGAATCAGATTCAAGCTCATTGGTCTATCATTTTCAGATATTCTTCTTCTTTTATTTTTCCTTTTTTGAATGACAAGAAATTTTCACATCTCCCATATTTCAGGTCTCTATGGCATCTCATAGGTCCTCCTCAATTTGTCTTCCCCTGACCTTTTTAAAATTCTAATTAATTAAAATTCTAATTAATACCAAATAAAAAGAATACTCTCATATACAAAATAGAAGGAAAAAAAGAGAATTGTACATGAAACTGTATTTCTCTATTATTCATAGCCTGGACTTCTTTTTAAATATATGATAAATTAAAATTCTAACTTTTAAAGCTGTCCTCCTAGTTTTTGTTTCCTTCTGGCCTTTATTCTGGTCCCTTCTATACATTTAAAAAATGTTTTACTTTGCCTCTTTGCTTTCTTTTCCATTCCTAGATCCCCCTCCCCTCAAAAAAACTGAGTAGAAAAATTTTGTAACAAACATCCATAGTCAAGGAAAAATGAATTTCCACAATGACAGTATCTGAAAATTAATGTCTTCTGAACTTTGAGTCAGCCCATCATTCCCTAGTCAGTTCTGTGGAGATGCAGTGAATCATTTCATTAAGCACAGTTCTTAGATCTTTCAAAGATGTTTTTATTTACAATGTCGTTTCTCCTTGAACCTTCTAAAATTCATAACAATGGCTCTGCCAATTCTTTTGAAACTTCATTAACTCTACTATAATAGCTGAAATTAACCTGGAACACTGAGCATAGTATTAATTGACATTTTTTCAAACCACACCATGCAGTTTGTCCCTTTTTTCCTTTGGACTGACTGGTGCAGACATCCCTGATCACGTGTCCACTGCTTTTGGTGACTTATGGAAAGTACTTTACACTTCTAACAATTTGATCTCCAAGTTCCATCGAAATTATTTTAACTCTTGAATTCTATTTGGCCTCTACACATCAGTGATAATTCAGTGATCAAGCAATAAACTTTTATTAATCACCTACTATGTATCAGGCACTGTGCTAAGCCCTGGGGGGTACAAGAAAAGACAAAAGACAGTACCTACTTGCAGGAAGCGCACCCTCAAATGAGAGAGACAACAAAAAACAATGAGGCATAAATTATATGGACAGGATAAACTAGAGATAATCAACAAAAGGAGGGAGCCAAAATTAAGGAGGATTAGGAAAGGTTTTCTATAGAAGTGGGGATTTTAGCATGGACTTGAAGGAATCCCAGGAAGCCATGAGCCAGATGAAGAAGGAGAGCATTCAAGACATAAAAGAAAACCAGTGAAAAATACCTAGAGTTGGAAGATAGAGCATCTTGTTCAAGGAGCAACAAGTGGGCAAATAATAATAATAACAACTATCATTTATATAGTACTTATACATGTCAAGTATTGTACTAAGCACTTTACAATTATTATTTCATTTGGTGTGGTTACGGGGGGGGGAGGGGAACCTGTGGACTCGAGGCCATGTGGCCAGTATATATGGATCACAGTATATACAGATCATAGTATATATGGATCCAGTATATTTGGATCACAAACTAAGTTGTGGTGGAGGGGTGTAAGATATAAAATGACTGGAAAGTTTGGGCAGATGGTTATGAAAGATTTTGAAAGTCAAACAAAGGATTTTATATTTGATCCTGCAAGTGATAGGAAGCTACTGGGGTTTGTTGAGCAGCACTAGGGGATATTAACACACTTATCTTTTAGGAAGATCACTCTGACCACTGAGTAGTAGATTGGAGTGGGAAGAGACTCACGGAAGTTAGACCAACCAGCTGATTATTACAATAAATTAGGCAAGAGGTGATAAGAAGCTGTACCAGGATGGGGGAAATATCAAAAGAGAGAAGGAGCTGTATACAAGAAATGTTATATGAAGGTAAAACGAACAGGCCTTGGGAGGCGGAGCCAAGATGGCGGAGTAGAAACAGCTCGCCCAAGCCTCTCTGCCCCCAGATTCCCCCCAAACTATGTAAAAGGGGACTCTGAACAATGTCTGGAGCCCCAGCACCCACAGAACGACACAGAGAAGCTAACCTCCCACTGAGGACAGCCCAGCAGCCCTGCAGGAAGGACCAGCGTAGAGGTCTGGGAGCCAGCAGCGCGCAAAGCACAGAGTGCAGGAAGCAGAGCCGAGCAGAGCCCAGGTCCCTGTCAGCCGAGGTTTTAGCCCCAGGGCGGCAGGGCCAGCAGCCGGCTGGAGAGACCCCAGAACACCAGGAGCTGTGATGACTCCAGAATTATCAACATAGACATGCCTAGGACAAAGTAAGAGGTTAGTGTCCTATGGACTTTGGGACCTGTATTTGGGGGAATGCATCGGCTCCCTCCCCTGGGGGCTAGAAGCCCCTGAGAAGACAAGCCATTTTGTAGTTTTCAGAGGCAGCTCCGGCTCTGGCCTGGAATTAATTGTAGGGAGATCCAGCAATCAGTCTTGGAGGGGTAATCGCTCTTGCTTTAACCTCCCTGGATCTGGATTGTGATCTAGGGTGGAAGTCGTGGGTGGGTTTACAGCTTTCCAGAAACAGAAGTTGCCCCCCACACGTTCGGGACGAAAATTCCTCTATCTGGCCTTAAAGCCATAGTGTGGCAACAAGCCCAAAAGTCAAGTAATTAAGTGGCAACATGCCAAGGCAAAGGAAACAGAAAAATGCAACCCTAGACTCCTATTTTGGGGGCATAGAGCGGGAAAAGGACTGTGAGGTCAGAAGTCCTGCTCCAAAAGCCCCAGGGGAAAACATGAGCGGGTTGCAGGCCATAGAGGACCTTAAGAAGGACTTCAAAAATCAAATAAGAGAAGTGGAGGAAAAATTGGAAAGAGAAATGAGGATGCAGGAAAAGTATGAAATGAGGGTCAACAGCCTGACTGAGGAAAACAACACCTTAAAAAATAGACTAACCCAAATGGCAAAGGAGGCCCAAAAGGGCAATGAGGAGAAGAATGCCTTAAAAAGTCGAATTTGCCAGATGGAAAAAGAATCTCAAAAGTTCACTGAGGAGATTCATTCCTTCAGAGTTAGACTGGAGCAAATGGAAGCTAGTGACTTTATGAGAAATCAAGATGCTGTTAAGCAGATCCAGACAAACAAAAGATTAGAAGGCAATGTGAAATATCTCATGGGAAAAACCACTGACTTGGAAAATAAATCCAGGAGAGACAATCTAAAAATTATTGGACTACCTGAAAGCCATGATCAAAGAAAGAACCTAGAAATCACCCTTCAAGAAATTCTCAAGGAAAACTGCCCTGATGTTTTAGATCCAAAGGGCAAAATAGAGGTTGAAAGAATCCACCAATCACCTCCTGAAAAAGATCCCCAAAAGAAAACTCCCGGGAATATTATAGCCAGGTTCCAGAATCCCCAGATCAAGGAGAAAATACTACAAGCAGCCAGGAAGAAACAACTTCAATATTGTGGAAACACAATCAGAATAGCCCAGGACCTGGCAGCTTCTACACTGAGGGATTGAAGGGCATGGAATATGATATTCCAGAGGGCAAAAGAACTGGGAATGAACTCAAGGGTCAACTACCCAGCAAAACTGAGTATTTTGTTTCAGGGGAAAATATGGTCATTCAGTGGAATAGAGAACTTTCAAGCATTCTTGAGAAAAAAACCAGAATTGAATAGAAAATTTGACATCCAGATACAAGAAGCAAGAGATGCCTGAGAAAGTAATCAGGGAAAAGAAATCAAAAGGAACTTATCAAAGTTGAACTATTTACATTCCTATATGAAAAAGCAATAACTGTGACTGATGATATCTTTCTCACTATGAAAATAATGGAAGAAGGGTGTGTGGTCATATGAATACATATGTGAATGTGTGTGTATATGGATAGAGGGCATAGGTTGAATTTGTTGGGAAGGGAGAATACCCAAGAGATGAAATTATGAGGTGAGAGAGGAAAGTGTCAATAGGAGATGGGGAAAGACAGCGTAGGGTAAACTATCTCATGTAGAAGAAGCAAGGGGAAGTGGTTGCAAGGGAGGGGGAGAATAGGAAGGGGAAAAAAAGGCAAACCCACATTCTCATTGAATTTGGTTCAGGGAGAGAATGACATACATACTAAATGGGATATCTCAACCTGCAGCAGAATAGGGGGAAGGGGGATGAGAGGAGGGATGATTGATGGGGGAGGTGCATCCTTGAGGGGAGGGGAGGTTAGAAGTACCCACTATAGAAGAGGGACAGGATCATGTAGGGAATGGACCAGGTGGGGGGTGAGATGAGTAGGAGGGAATTATAAGCAGCCTTGTACAATATATCTACTATGATAATGTTTTGCATAGCTAGACATGTACAACATATACTGAATTACTTATCTCCCCAGAGGGAATGGGTGACAAGAGAGGAAGGAAATGGATCTGAAATTCGAGGTCTTAACATTAAATGTTTCAAATATATAAAAATACTATTATTAATACTCTTTTGCTTATAATTGGGAGATAAGATGTGCAGGCATTGGGACACAAAGATTCATCTTCCTCTAATGGAAAAGTCAAAGGTGGTATGGGAGGAGGTATGGGAGAGAGCAGATTGGAGGAAGCGATATCTTGTGGGACTGCTATTCTGGGAGGTTGGGTAGGGGAATAACGGGGGGAAAATGATAGTAACTCAAAATCTGGTGCAAATGAATGATGTAAAATAGAAGTTAATAAAGCATTTGTTTAAAAAAAAAACAAACAGGCCTTGGCAACAGATTGGATATGGAGTATAAGAAAGAATTTCTCCCCAGTTGAATATCTCATCTTAAAGCAAAAAGGATTGAAACTGTCAAGGAAGTTCTCAGTTTACCATGTTGCTGTTGAAAGTCAGCTACCATTGCTAGAGTCTTGTTATTATAAGGTCCTTGAATACTTCACTCTGTTCCTCAGTCTTCAGTTCTGTAGACTGCCATAGGAATGTAGAGAGTGTCTGCTGAGGGTAGCTTTGAATAGACAAAGAAGAACACCAAAAGAAGATGACCTAAAAGCACAGAAGCTACCTGCTTCATTCTTCTGTCCATGGTATAGACCCATGGTGTCAAATATAAATAGAAACAAGACTACTAAACTGCTCATAAGGGTCCCTTTTGCCCTGCATATTGACTTAAAAACAACGTTGCTGTTGCTCTGTCATTTCAGTTGTATCAGGCTCTTCATTCGGGGTTATCTTGGCAAAGATACTGGATTGGTTTGCCATTTTTTTCTCCAGTTCATTTTACAGATGAGGAAACTGAGGCAAAGAGGGTTAAGTGACTTGCCCAGAGTCAAGGCTAGAGTTAAACTCAGGAAGATAAGTCTCTCTCCAGTTCACCCCCTAGCTGCCTCGTACTGATGTTGACTATGTTATACTGGATTTTATTTTATTTTTTTCAAATACTTCCCAACTATATTTTAATCTGTTTGTGTGCACTTAGGAGTGTTCCAGCATAAGACCTTGTGTTTGACTCTTCTGGACTAAGCAGCACTACAGAATTCAGAAGGGATCTTTGAATGTTGTGATAGGAACCACCCTTCCTACTAAATTTAGAATTAGAAAAACTTGGGTTCTAATCCCACCCATAACAATTACTATCTGTTTGCCCATGGGCACGCTGCTATCATCTTCAATATCCTCTTCCATAAAGTGGGTAAAATGATATATTCAGTGTATGCCTTATAGAGCTATTGTGAAATTCAAATAAGATCATATGTAAAGCATTTTGCAAATTTTAAGCATTATGTAAATATTGTTGATTCTTACTATTAAAGCATTTGTTGATTTGAAAATTATTTCATTTGATTCCTCCTCCCCTTCAGCTCTTTCCCTCTCATGTCCCCATGCCAGAGTATCCTTAGACATAGTTTACAGATGAGTAAAATGACCCTCAGAAAGGTAAAGAGTGCCCATGGTCACACAATTAGTGTGACCAAGGCTGAAGCCCCAGGTTTCTGATTTTTAGCTTAGTGTTTCCTCCAGTGGAACTGGTTGTGTTCCTGTCTGATGTTGTAGATCTAAGTCAATGGGACTACAGGGTCATAGTCATAGAAAACAAATTGCATCTGAAGTTATAAATAGCAGAAAAGGGCAGCAAGTTATCTGATCTCAGCCAAAAGGGCTTTAGCCATGCCAAGAGCATCCAGGTCTCCTGCTTCTCTTCTTACTCCTACCCTATAAGCAGCATAACAAAAGAGGAACCAGCCTGCAGAAATTGTACACCTGGGAGCTTTCCATAAAATCTAGTTATCTGCTTCCCTCAGTGTACATGGAGTATACTATCTGAAAAGAGCTCAGTCAATCCAAGATTCTGACCCCTCACTGATAAGGCCTTTCAAAATTCATCAGTCAATTTTCAGTCATGTACATATGGAGATAGATGATTCTGGAAGATGGTGAATGACCTCTCTATCAATTCCTTATAAGTGGAACTGTGACAAGCTCTATGTCATGGGACATTTCAGCTGTGTTTACCACTGATAACTTAGTCCAGCTCACATATTGCAAAGCATTTTTCGTTGCACTTATACACCATTTCTGAGGAAAGAAATGTTTCCAATACATCAGTGAGATCGACCACTTTATCCAGGGAACAATTCAGTGGATGAGAAATGATGACAATTTTTTTCACTTTAATACTTAAGTGCTGTTCCACAGATAAAACACTCCATCTCTCTCAGGTCCTGGCATTTTCTCTGGCTGTGTTCCATGCCTGGAACAGTCTCTGTCCTCATCTCCATTTACTTGCTTCCCTGGTGCACTTTATGTCCCAATTAAAATCCCATCATCTATGAGAAGCCAGTCCCATCCCTCTTAATTCTAATGCCTTTCCTCTGTTAATTATTTCCTACTTATGTTGCATATAGATTGTTTGTTATTTTCCCTTTTAGATTGTGAGTTCTTTGAGGGCAGGGACTTTTTGCCTCTTTTTATTTCTCCAGTGCTTAGGAATAAATAAATATTAATTGATTGATACTGCAAACTTTCAGGGGGTGGAGGCAAGATGGTGGAGAAAAACCCTGTGGGCTATGGCTCAAACCACCTCCAATAGCTGTAAAATATGACTCTAAAGAAATTTTAGCACTACAGAACCCACAAAGTGACAGAGGGAAAAAAATCTCCCACTGAAGACAGCCTGGGAGGCTGACATGAAGGGTCTATCACACTGAATTGTGAACCAAGAGCAGTACCATATGAGCTGCACAATTCTGGCCCTGTTACAGCCCCAATCAGTGGCCCAGACTGGCCACAGCAGACTTCAGGGGAGTGACTCACTAGCAGCTGTGGTGGTTTCCAGACTTTCCAAAAGAAAAAGTAAAAGTTTAGTGTGGAATTCTGTTGGGACCAGGTGACTGAAGAGCATAGTAGGGCCATGCCTCTAGGGCAAGAAGTGGCAAAGGTGCAGCAGCTATAGCTGCTGCCCCATGGCTGCCTCCAGAGCTTCTGGTCTGTGGATAGTAGGGGGACCAAGTGACCATTCATACAGTAAGTGCTCTAGTTTTGAACTACTTGGATCTGGATTGTGGTCTCTGGTGGTTGTCCTGGGGTGTGTGCCAGTGTGCCAGACGTTGAGGTATCTCTAGAGAGGGTGCCCTCCTCAGACCTCTGACAACATTTGCAAAAACCTCAGCAATTTGGAACAAAGCTCTCCACTCTAGAAGCAGTGTTCTACCATGGCAAAGAGCTCAAAAGTTAAGTAATTGGCTGGCAATATGAGCAAGCAGAGGAAGTGCATTCAAACCACAGAATCCTTTTTTGGAGACAAAGTGGATCAAAACATGGAACCAGAAGTCAATGAAGTTAAAACTCCTGCAATAAAAGCTTCTATTAAAAATATGAATTGGTTACAGGCCATGGAGGAGCTCAAGAAGGATTTTGAAAATCAAGTAAGAAAAGTGGAGGAAAAATTGGGAAGAGAAAGGAGAATGATGCAAGAAAATCATGAAAAGCAAGTCAACAGCCTGCTAAAGGAGATCCAAAAAATACTGAAGAAAATAACACCTTAAAAAAATAGAGTAACTCAAATGGCAAAAGAGGCCCAAAAAGCCAATGAAGAGAAGAATGCCTTAAAAAGCAAAATTGCCCAAATGGAAAAGGTATTTGAAAAACTCACTGAAGAGAATAATTCCTTCAGAATTATATTGGAGCAAATGGAAACTAATAACTTTATGAGAAATCAAGATACAATAAAACAGATACAAACAAATAAAAAAATAGAAGGCAATGTAAAATATCTCATGGGAAAAACCACTAACCTGGAAAATAGATCCAGGAGAGATAATTTAAAAATTATTGGACTACATGAAAATTCATGATAAAAAAGAGCCTAGACACTATCTTAAGAAATAAAAATTGTCCTGATATTCTATAACCAGGGGGCAAAATAGAAGTTGAAAGAATTAACCAATTGCCTCTTGAAAAAGATCCCAAGAAGAAAATTCCTACGAATATCATAGCCAAATTCCAAAGCTTTCAAGTCAAGGAGAAAATATTACAAGTTTCCAGGAAGAAACAATTTGAGTATTGTGGAAACACAATCAGGATAACACAGGATCTAGCAGCTTCTACCTTAAGGGATCTTCTACATAAGGGCTTGGAATATGATATTCCAGAGGTCAAAGGAGCTAGGGTAAAACCAAGAATCGCCTACCCAGGAAAACTGAGTATAATGCTTCCAGGGCAAATATGGTCATTCAGTGAAATAGAGGACTTTCAAGTATTCTTGATGTAAAAACCAGAACTGAATAGAAAATTTGACTTTCAAATACAAGAAGCAAGAGAAGCTTGAGAAGGTAAACAGGAAAAAGTAATTATAAGGAACTTATTAAAATTGAACTATTTACATTCTTCCATGGTAAAACAGTAATTTTAACTCATGGGACTTTTCTCAGTATGAGGATAGTTGCAGGGAATGTATATGTGTGTGTATGTGTATATATGTATGTATGTATAGGAGGGTGTATGTATGGATGTATAGGGGGGTGTATGTGTATATAGATGCTTATGTGAGTGTGTGTATATGTGTCTACATGTATACATAGACAGAGGGCACAGGATCAATTGAGTAGGAAGGGATGATATCTAAAAGATAAAATTAAAAGGTGGAAGAGGAATATAATGATAGAAAGAGAAAAGGAGAGATAGAATGAGGTAAATTATCTCATACAAAAAAGGCAAGAGAAAACTGTTACAATGTAGGGGACGAGCAGGAAGGTGAAAGGGAATGAGTCAACTTCACTCTCATTGAATTTTGCTTAAGGAGAGAATAACATATTTGGGTATCTTGCTCTACAGGAAAGTGGGGGGGGGGTGGCAGGGATAAGATGTGGGATGATGGAGGGGAGGCAGGTTGGGGGAGAGGGTAACTAGAAGCACATATGTTTCAAAAGTGACAGGTCAAGGTAGAGAATGGAATGGGTGGGGGGCAGGATAGGATGGCAGGAAATGTGGTTAGTTTTTCACAATATAAGTACTATGGAAATGTGTTGCATAACTACACATGTACAACCTATATTAAATTGCTTATCTCCCCAGTGGGGGTGGGTAAGGAGGGAAGAAGAGAAAGAATCTGGAAATCAAAGTGTTAAAAGCAAATGTTAAAAAATATTGGTTTTTTGCATGTAACTGAGAAATAAGATATGCAGGCACTGGGGTATAGAAATCCATCTTTCCCTACCAGAAAGTTAGAGGGGGGTATGGACAAGGATATAGGAGAGAGCAGATTGGGCAAAGGAGTACTCAGTAGGCTCTCTATCTTGGGGTCAGGGGTAGGGGAATGTAATCGCAATGCAAATTTAAAGATCTTCCCTGCCCCTAGCTTAAGTGCACCTGGAGCCTGTGGTGGGAGGCTTGTTTTTCAGGAAAGCCCACACCTTGATACTTTGTGATTGGGCAGTGGGTCCAGAAGGTTGTTACATTCTCTGAGCCAGGAGAAGGCTATATAAACCCTTAGGAGAGGCTTTGCTTTGGGGCTCATTTTGAGAAGTATTTTGTGATTTGACCAGATGAGACTCTGGGAAGCCGTTGTTGAGAGCCTCCTGGCTTTGAAAACCCAGATGTTGATGCTTCCCTCTCTGGTAACTGTGATTTGGTATTGATATAATGGTTGGACAGTTTGGAAGCCTGTTTGATCTGTAAGTTCTGTAACTCTGAAGTTTGGGGTGGTGACCTTTTTCACCTGAACTAAGTAATATGTTTGTTTGATTAAAGTAAGCTTGTTAATTGATTTTGAGTTGCTTTCCTTTTGAAAAGCAGATCTAAGAACCTGTGTTGGCAGCCACTCTGGGGATGTTGGGGTGCTTGCTGCTACAGGGAATAGCGGGGGGAAATTTTGTAACTCAAAATCTTGTGGAAATGAATGTTAAAAACTAAAAATAAATTTTATAAAAATAAAATTTTAAAAAGATAGTGCATAATTTTGATTAAATGGAGATAGAACTAGGCCATTTTCTTTATGATGTAATGAAAGTTCTGGCTGAGGGCTGACATAGTATATTGAATTTATGAAATATATAGTGGAACTGTGGTAAACAAGGGTGGGAAGAAGGGAGGAAGGAATAGAAGGAAGAATGGAAGGAATGAAGGAATGATGGAAGTAAGGAAGGGAGGGAGGGAGGGAGGGAGTGTGGAAAGAAAGGAATAGAAGGAGGAAGGAAGGAACAGACAAAGTGAGGGAGGGTGGGAAGGAGGGAGGAAGTAAGAATAGGAGAAAGGGTGGGTAGAAAGGAAGAAAGGAAGTAAAAAGGTAAGAAAAGTAAGAAAAGGTAGAAGGAAGGAAGAAGGAAGGAAAGAAAGAAACAAGAAAGGAAGGAAGAAGGAAGGAAAGAAAGAAAAAGAAAGGAATGAAGGAGGAAGGAAGGAAGGAAGGAAGGAAGGAAGGAAGGAAGGAAAAAGGAAGGAAGGAAGGAAGGAAAAAGAAAGGAAGGAAGGAAGGAAGAAAGAAAGAGGAAGGAAGGAAGGAAGGAAGGAAGAAAAGACGGATGGAGGGAAGAAAGATAGGTTTTATAAAGTCGTCTGAGTGTATATTTCTTCTAAGAATAGAAATAACTTCTTTACTAAATGATCTTCATAAGTTACTACAGAAACTTTTAAGATTACATCATCCCAACCTTCCTACCAATGAATGCATTTTTCTCTGTGGTGTTGCACACAAGTAGCTTCCATGTGAATATCTCAAGAGATGTGAGAAAATTTCTCATCAGAGTAACTTCAAATGGAGACTAAGTGACCATTGTCAGAAATTCCCATCCATATCGGTGGCTTCTTAATTCCTTTTGCTTTACTGAGATCCTGATAGAACTTTGTTTTTCATGAGTCAACCCCTTCTGCTCAAGTGCTCTTATTATCCAGGCCATGACTTAGTTTATCACTTTTCTGAAGATGGGTTGCCAAAACTGAACACAGTTTTCCAGATATGCTCCAGCTACTGTAGAATACTGTGAGACTGTTATATCTCTTATCTATATATTATTCTGTGACACACTTTTGGAGAACTTTCAGATTGAAATCAATACTCAAAGTACAGTTGTCGACAAATCTACTTAACTATGAAATCAAGCCTACATTTCTCCAACCTATATACAGGAATATCTTATGAGACATTGTGAAATGGCTTGTTAAAATTCAGATATACTATCTTTATATCCTTCCCATGGGTCTACCAGCCCAATAACTGAAAATAAAGTTAGGGGAAAATGTCTTCTTAATGAGCCCATATTGGCTCTTAGTTTTATAATTGGTTCCCTTTCTGAACTATACATTTTTAACAATTTCTCCTACCACTTTTTCAGAGATACAACATGAAACACAAAAACTGCATTTTGTGAGTTAACTATTTCCCCTTTTAGGAAATTAGCACATATGCCAGTCTCCAGTATTTGATCTTTCTTCTCCATCTTGTCTCATACATATCTAGCAGCAAGCAGTTCAGAAATCACATTTATAAAATCTACAGGACATCGTTCATTTGGAACAAATGATTTGTACTCATTGAGAGAAGCCAGCTTTCTTACCATGTTCAATATAACCTGGGCTTCAGGTTCCTCTTAAACCTGTTGGTTCCATCATTTTCTTTCTGAAGATCATGCTTCTTGTCAGAAAAAAAAAAAACAGAAGCAAAATTAGAAGTAATTTCAATTTCTGTCTTCCTTTAGAGCTATACTATTTGCCCTATGTAGTAGGTATTCCTTTCCTAAAGGATTTTTTACCCTAAAAATGTTTCATAAACCTCTGTGTTAGTACACTAATTAATACACCAATGCTCAATAGTGGCTAAGTATTTTAACTGTTCTAGAAACAATTTCTAATTACACAATAAACATTTGACCTTTTCACCCAAATAATCCACTACTGAAACCATAATGCTGGTAAGGAAGCTTACTGACAGCTGGGGGGGGGGGGCATGGAGAGAACTATCTGCATAAATTCTATGTTCATAAGATCATTGCTTGAGAAAATAAAATGCTGGAAACAAAATATCACCTAATAATCAGGGAACTTCTCCATAAATGATCACATATAAAGATAAGAAGATATTACTGAATCAGAAGAAATGGTAATAGTGAACATTTCACCAAAACATGGGAAGACAGATATGAAGTGATGAAGTGTGAAGAAAACAGACCCAAGAGAGCTTTAGGCACAATGACTAGAATACAGTATCCAATTCGATATGGAGATACATCAAAACTCTGGTAAAATACAAGTCAATGTTATTACTACATTGTCAAAAATAAAAACACATCATCTACTGTTAACATTAAACTAAAAGTTTCATATCTATGATAAGAATGTTTTCTACAATTGGTGCCTCCACCTGGTTCTTTTACATATCTAACCACTCACGGGTTTCCTTTGCTGTATCTAAATCCAGGTAAGTGCTCATCAACAGTAGGCATCCCAGAGGTATCTTTCCTGGCCCCTCTTCTACAAGAAGTTTTCCTGATCCCCATTTACTGATAGTCTTCACTTTATTGAATACCTCTAATTTATCCTTCTTGTATCTTCTCAGTACATAGTTGTTTTCATGTTGCCTCTCCTACAAGACTGTGAGTTCCTGGAGAGCAAAATCCTTTTGCCTCCCTTTGCATTCTCAGTGCCTAGCACAGTGCCTGGCACATGGTAGACAAATTAGTAAATATTTATTGAACTATCAGTTCATTCTTTTATTCTGTGTTAGCTCGCAGCCAAGAGTTTTTTCCATTTTTCAGTTCAGTCAAAACTAACGTAATTAAGGTAATAAATGCTCAAAATTGATCTTGTATTTCTATAAATTGATTTTTAAGCTTCAAAAATGTTTATTTAGTGTTTACTTCAGTCCAATTTAATTTAATTGTATGGATATTTACTAAGCACTTACTATGTGAAAGGATAAAGACTTTTTATTTTATCAGTGAGGTCATTAGGAGCCTCTGAAGGAAGATGTTTTAAGGAGCTTGGTTGTAAAAAGAAAGAGAGATTTAGATTTCGAAACTGAGACAATATCAGAGTGAAATGAAGATTGGGTTGGAGAGTGTCGTTGTCCTTGGGTTATTTTTTAATAAAGAGGAAGGGAATGGAATAAGCATTTATATAGCACCTACCAAATGCCAAGTGCTGTGCTAAACACTTTACAAACATTACCTCATTTGATCCTCACAACAACCCTGTGAGATAGGTAATGCTATTACCCCTATTTGACAGCTGAGGGAACTGAAGCAGATAGAGGTTAAGGTCACACAGCTAGCAAGTGACTGAGGTTGAATTTGAACTCAGGCCATCTTGATTCCACTTAATACTCTATCCACCATGCCACCCAGCTGTCTTAATGTACAGAACTTGTCTGAGCACTTTTGCAGTTGGTAAAAAAGGAGTTAGTTTGCAGAGGATATGAGAAAGGGTGTGATCAAGAGTTGACCATGGCAAGAAGAAAAGCCATTTCTCTGGAGACAAAAATCTTGACATTTTTCATTCGTGCAGCTTTTCACCATAATAGATAGTATGTTTCAAGAGGGTAGAATATTTGATTTATTATGATTTATAAATATCGACACTGAGTATGTTTTGCACGTATTTCTGGACTGATCTTGTGATTTTTATTGCCATGTCAAATTACCAGTGAGGAAACTCCTTCTATCAATGCAGATCAACACCTATGCTGTAATTTATATTCTTAGACAGGGACTTGCCCAAGGTCATGCAGTCAGTATTAGTCATTAGGTCTTCCTGACTTGTATGCTACTGCAAGTTCCTCTTTTGATAAATTGTTATTATGTTGAATTGAACTATAACATCAGAAGATTAAGATCAGGAAGATCCTGAAAGAGAATCTAATTCAACCCCATCAACTTACAAGTGAGGAAATTGAGATTTGGGGAAATTAAGTGACTTTCTCAAGGTTATGCAGATTACAAAATGTATTTGAACTGAATTAAATTGAACTGAACCAAACTGAGCTGAACTGAAATCCACTAATTTGGCTAGGGGCTGGCTCCGCTCCAGTTCATTACGACTACAGTCTGCTCTCTAAATGCCTCCCTTATTACCAGGGAACAACTCAGGCACTGGAGAGAATAAGGCCTAGTGTTTTACTTCATGCCTCAAGGGAAAGAATAGCTCCCATCTTGATGCCCTGTAATCAATATAATAGATGTTTCTATGAAACACACAGTCAGAAATCCAGACCAATTTATCAGGCTGCTTTGGCCCTTGTATTCAGGTGTGATGCTTTCTATGTAGAGTGTTAGGATTCCATCATTGTGGAAGCATCAGTCTTATTTCAACTCTCTATAACTCAGAATCCTAGTTAGATTTCTTCCTTCCAATGGTGCCAAATAAATACAGTGGTATCCACTCAACCCAAACAGTGACATCCTTTGTTGTGTCAGATTCTGGAGAGGAAATGGTGTCAGGTCTGGGTGCTGCAGTATAGGAAGGACCTTGATACATGGGAAGAGGTCCCAAGGAAAGTAATCCAAATGGTGAGAGAACCGGAGATCATTCTATATGATGATTGACTAAAAGACAAGGGGAACACTGATGTGAACTCATAGATCATTGATTGATAATTAGAAGGGAACTTAGAGGTCATTTTTATTCAGCTTTTTTCCTTTTACAAATATAGAAACTCAAGACTATGGATGAGGTTTATCCAGGAAGAAAAGAAGAATTAGTGGCAACATAATTGTCTTCAAACATTTGAAGGAGGACTTAAGAGTTGTTGCTGTTTTTTTTTTTTTCTTGGCACCATAGGAATGAACTAGGAAAAATGAGTGAAGCTACAGAATTTCTAACCGTACATAAGGGAAAATAACTTCCAAAAATAATCTGAGCTATCCAAAAGTAGAATAAATTACTCTGGGAAGTAGTGAGTCTCCCATCACTGAAAATCTTGAGACAAAGATTGCATAATCACTTCTAAGTTATGTTGTAGAGGGAACTCTTATTTGGGTACTGGTTAGACCAAATAGCTTCTGAGATTTCTTCCATTGCTAACACAATACAAAATCATTCTCAGGCATTAGGACCCATATGGAGAACTAGTTTGGTGATTTTATTGGTTACTTTATCACTCAACTGGTTCATTTTCCCCCATGATAATAAGGGCATATCAGGCAGTCCTTGGATGCTTGACGCATCTGAAGAAAAATAGTTATAAATATCCTAAATGCTCGTCTTAGGGGAGGATAGTTGCTTTTACCAACTTGGAGAGATGGATGTTTGGAGTTCTGAGCTGCAACTTGGAATAGATCGAGAGGCAGGATCTGCCATCCCCTTATTGGGGTAGCCTAGGGAAATTTATTAAATGATCTGGATGGAAGTTTCCCCATTTGTAAAATTAGAAGGGAGAGATAACTAGATGATCCCTAATGTTCTTTCTAGAAAATAGAATGTTGTTCTAAGGTAAAATCCAGCAACTCTCATTCTTTTTTTTTTTTTTTGAGGGGAAAAAGTAGGGCAATTGGGGTTAAGTGACTTGCTCACGGTCACACAGCTAGTAAGTGTCTAAGGCTGGATTTGAACTCAGGTCCTCCTGACTCTAGGACTGGTGCTATGTTCATTGAGCCACCTAGCCATCCCAAAAATTCTCATTCTAACCTCCTATGTTCTAACATTATATTTTAAATTCCTCTTAAATTCCAACATTCTGTATTCTAAGATTGTTTCTATCTCTGACAAGCTATGCTCTAAGATTCTACCAAAACTTAACACCTTGGGTTCCACCATTATGAGTTCTAAATTTCTTTCCAGTGCTAATATGCTGTGTTCTAATATTTTTTTGTTCTAGTAATCTGTATTTTTTACAGAAACAGTATGATATATATATATATATATATATATATATATATATATATATATATATATATATATAGTTAGCTGTATTAATCAATGTAGTTCATCAACATTGTTCATTAAATAGATTTCTGTGGATGAGGCTCTGGGAGCTAAAATCCATATAAAAATTTTTTCCTACAAGAAAATGCAAACTGGGTGGAGCCAAGATGGTGAAGTCAGGAAGTTGCCTGGAACTCTCCCCAGTTTACTCACAAACGACATCATATCAAGCCTCTGAAAGAATTCTGGAGTGACATAATCCACAAAATACAGAGTGAAACAGTTTTATAGCCCAGGATAACGTAGAAGGACTTCAGGAAAGGTCTGTTTCATTTGGATAAAAGGGGAATACAGCCCAGCACAGACAGTGTCTAGGCAAGCCAACAGAAGGCTCTTAGCCGCAGCACAAATCAGCAACTGAGGCACCACAGATATTGTTCAGCAGGCCAGTGGCAAAGCAGGAAAACTTTGAGGCCACCAGACCCAGTGTAGCAGGTAAACTGCCAGCCCCAGAATCCAAGGAACAACAGGAATAACTAGGCCAGGCCACCCTAGCACAACATGCAAGCTACCAGCCCCAGAAATCCAAAAGCAGAAACATCACTAGCTCTGACCTCTGACCCCCAGCACAAGAAGCTTGGGACAGTGCCCCCTTTATCCCTGTGGCAGAGGTCAACTTGTAAAATGAGCAAAAAACAAAAAACAGCCCTGAGTATAAAAAGCAACTGTGATGACAAGAAAGATCAAAACACAAGCTCAGAAGAGGATAACAATGTCAAAATGCTAACAAAAACTCAAAGAGTAACATGAATTGGTCTGAAACCCAAAAAGTCCTCTCTGAAGAGCTCAAAGAGAGATGGAGAAGAAAAATAAATTGAAGGAATTAGAGTAGCCAATGAAGAAACAAAACTATCACTCTAGGCAGATGATATGATGGTATATTAAGAGTATCCTAGAGAATCAATTAAAATACCACTTGAAATAACTCTTTGCATTTTTCATTAATTCCCTTGATGTTCTTGACCTTTTGTTCTTCCAGATGAATTTTATTATTTTTTCTAGCTCTTTAAAATATTTTGGTAGTTTGGTATGGCACTGAATAATTAATTTAGGTAGAACTGCCATTAACTAATATAATTAAATGACAATTATACCTAAGTTAATTGCAAAGGAAGGTGACCTAGCTGTACCAGATCTTAAACTATATTATAAAGCAGCAATCATCAAAACTATTTGGTACTGGTTAAGAATTGCAGTTGTGGATCAGTGGAATAGATTAGTTATACAAGACACAGCAGTAAATTATTATAATAGTGTATTGTTTGATAAACCCAAAGACTCCAGCTTTTGGGATAAGGATTCACTATTGGACAAAAACTGCTCTGAAAACTGGAAAACAGTACTATAGAAAGGAGGCACAAACCAACACCTCACACCATATACCAACATAAGGTCAAAATGGATGCATGATTTGAACATAAAGGATGATATCATAAGCAAATTAGGAGAGTAAGGAATAGTTTATATGTCATATTTATAGAAAATGAAAGAATTTATGACCAAACAAAAGATAGAGAACATTATAAAATGCAAAATGGATAATTTTGATTACATTAAATTAAAAAGGATTTGCACAAACAAAACCAATGTGACCAAGATTAGAAAGAAAGAAGAAGGATGGGAAATAACTTTTACACAGGTGTCTCTGATACAGGCCTAATTTCTGAAATATATAGAGAACTGAGTCAAATTTATAAGAGTACAAGTCATTCCCCAACTGATAAATGGTCAAAGGAAATGAACAGACAGTTTTCAGATGATGAAATTAAATCTATGTTTAGTTATGTGAAAAAATGCTCTAAATCACTATTGATTAGAGAAATGCAAATTAAGACAACTCTGAGGTACCACCTCATACCAATCAGTTTGATTAACATGATAGAAAATGAAAATTATAACTGTTGGAAGATGTAGGAAAATTGGGACACTAATGTATTGTTGGTAGAGTTGTGAACTGATCCAACTGTTCTAGAAAATTATTTGGAACTATGGCCAAAGGATAATCAAATTATGCATACTCTTTGATCCAGAAATACCACTATTACATCTGTATCACAAAGAGATTATTAAAAAGGAGAAAGCACATACATGTACAAAAGTATTTATAGCAACTCTTTTTGTGGTGGCAAAGAATTGGAAATGAGGGGATCAATTGGCAATGGCTGAACAAGTTGTTGTATATGAACATAATGGAATACTATTGTGCTATAAGAAATGGTGTGCAGACAGATTTCACAAAAGCCTGGAAATATTTGTATGAACTAATGCTGAGTGAAGTTAGCAGAACCTGTAGGACATTGTAAACAATAACAGCAACATTGTGTGATGATCTACTCTGATTGACTTTCCTCTTCTAAGCAATATGATGATCCAAGTCAATTCCAAAAGACTTAAGATGGAAAATGCTATCTACTTCCAGAGAAACGACTATGGAATCTGAATACAGATCAAAACATACCAGTTTCACTTTTTTTGTTGTGACTTTTCCTTGTTCTTCTGTTGCTTCTTTCACAACATGACTAATGTGGAAATATATTTACATGAATGCACATATATAACCTATCTCAAATTGCTTGCCATTTTGCCATCTTGGTGAGGGGGAATGGGACTGAGGGATGGCGAAAAGTTTTGAATTCAAAATCTTATTTAAAATGAATGTATAAAATGAGTATAAAAATATATACTATTTACAAAAAAAGAACAATCCCAGTACCACTTCCTATATGAGATTCCCTGATTCCCACAATCGTCACTCTGCCTCTATAAATTACTTTGTATTTTCTTTTATATACTTTTTAAAATTTAATGTGGATACAATTGATGCAAAAGAAATGTCATGGATGAAGGAATGAATGTTGCAGCTTTCCAATAGAATGGGACTATGCCTTACACACAGGTTCTTAACAAATGTTTATTGAGTTAGGTAAAATGAAATCTAATGTGAAAGCTTAAAAAATGCATTCTAAATTCAAAAAAATAATTTAACCTTTCAAGCGTAGAATATTAATGAATTTAGGGTTTCCTATACTCATGATAATGATAAAAATGAAATCTACAATAATAATAATCCATGCTTATATAGCAACTTAAGACATACAAAACCCCTCATAACAATCCCATGAAGGCAATGTTATTTTAATTTTATAGAAGACAAAATGAAGGCACTGGGAGAAAACTCAAGTGATTGACTATCTCTCTTAGAAATGTCAGAGCTAGGACTTGAACTTAGGTAACATACTCAAAAGATCCAACTATGGAAGTCTTGGGATCTATGAACTTCTATTTTCCTTTAGATCCTAGGAAAAGTTATGATTCCTGAACTGTCGACACCAAGACATTAGCAGCTCCTGGTGCCATAATTCCTGATGATTTATGGACATATGTGAAAAAAAAATCTCACTGCTAGTGGTATTTCAGTCTACCCTCCATGTCCTCTATACAAAAGCCTATATAGATGAGCCAATGCATATGTTTGTCTTCAATCAACATATTTTTGGATTGGAAAGAATAACATACTCACAAGGAACAAGTTGAAGGCTTGATTCAGCCATTCATTGCTCTGTACCCTTGGACAAGTCATTTAACCTTTCTACATCTGAGGTTTACCTTCTGTAAAACAGAGAAATATGAATGAGATAAATCATTACTAAGTGCTTACTCTAAGCAGCCTACTGCATTAGGCAATGCAGAGATACATGGTTTAGAGAAAAATTAGATTCTGCACTCATGGAGCTTACACTATATCAAGAGAAATAAAAGGCATACACATGAAACTATCAGGAGATGATGATAAACCTCCAACAAAGATAATCTGTGTGGTGCAGATCTTTAGTATTGGAGGAGTTTAAGAACTTTAAAAAAATAAATACAAACAGAACACTGCTCAGACATTTTAATGCTTACCTGGAAAATACTGTCATCAGTAACAGCACAGTCAGAACTAGAAGGGACTTTAAGGCATAAAATGTTAGAAGACTATTAGAGCTGAAAAGAATCTTGTAACTTAGAATGTTAGAGGTGGAAGAGACCTTCAAAAATTTTAGGACAGAGAATGTCAAAGTGGGAAGATACTTTAGAACATAGAATATCAGAGCTAAATGAAACCTTAGGATATGAGACTTTTGTTTGTTTTTAATTGAATTTTAAGTTTTTTGAATCAACAAGTCTATTTTTTTCTCCTTCCTACTGCTCTCACCACTCAAAACAGCAACAAAATCCACCTTATAACAATCAAGATAAATCTCCTCATTAAGCATGTCCAACAAATACATGTCTCATTATGCACCCTGAGTGCATTGCCCCTTTTTGAAGAGTTGGGTAGCATTCTTTATCATCCAACCACCTAAATCTTAGTTGGTCAGTGCATTATTCAGAATTGTTAATTCTTTCACATTTATTGGTCTTTATAATATAGTTACTGTATACTTTGTCCTCCTGGTTCTGCTACCTTCAGTTAGCATAAATTCATACATATTTTCTCAGTTTTATTTTAATGCCACCCCTTTCAATATTATTTAATAACATTCTGTTACATTCATATGCTATAATTTACTCATTTTCCAACTGTGCACACCCTTAATTTCTAGTTTTTAGCATCATAGAAAAGCTTATTTAAATATGTTTATACGTCTGTATTCTTTTCTTCCTTCTTTAATTTCTTTAGAAGTATAGGCCTTAGTAGAGCCATTTCTGGGTCACAGTATTTCTCAGAGCTAGAAAAGATCTATAGAGATCACTGAATCTAGCCGCTTCCTTTTAAAATAGAGGACACCAGAGACCCAAAGAAATTATTTTCCCAATATCACACTGCTGTAGAATGAATATTGGAGCAAGCACTATAGGCAGATGACCCAACTCCTGGTCTGCAGATCTTTTCATTATATGAAGAAACCTTACAAAAGGGTTAGTTCCATTTTATAGTTAGTCTAAAGCAAGTGCACAAAGATAAGCCAGGTATTCCAAATCCCAAGAATAAGTTCCTTTGGGAGGAAAATAGAAAAGTAAGAAGAAGGTAGTATAGTACAGAAGAAAAGTACTACTAGGTTTGGTGTTAGAGGAGCTAGATTTAAATCTGCTACCATTATCTGTGTGACTTTGAACAGCCACTAAAACTATCTGTGCTTCCTCACTTATAAACTGACACAATTAAATTATCTTATCTCTAATATCTCTTTTAGTAAAATATCTATGATCCTGGGCCCTACTTTATCATTTCAACAGGGTTGTCATGAAAATCAAATGAGATAGTAGTGGTAAAACACTTTGCAAGCCTTAAAGTTCTGCAGAAATGCTGGGTGTTATTATTGTTTTATTATTATTATTATTATTTCAAGTCTCAATTCTCCTATCAATTCAATTCAACAGGCATTAATCAAATGACTGAATAAATGAAAAATATTTATTAAGCACTTACTATATGCAAAGCACTCTGGTAAGGGCTAGGAATACAAGCAGCAAAAAGTGTTCTCAAAGCCCTCACATTTTAGCAGGAGAAGATGACACATAGAGGAGGTTTAAGCTTCAAGTTAGATGGGAAGTCCCGGTGGTCTTTAGAGTCCAGCAACAAAGCAGATGGTAGTACTTCTCTAATACATTTCCATTGACAAAATCATATTGGTTTTTTGTGTTGTATCATTTGACAATCCCAAGGATTATGGTACTATGGGAAATATTTCTTTTTCCATTCTTAAGTGTCTGTGGTTTCTGAGGCATCAGAAGCTACAGAACAAATTACCAGTCACATCTCTAAAATGGTTGTTTCTTTAGAATATGGCTATAAAGGGACCAGGTGGGAAGCAGGTCTGATGATTCAGGAAGTGCTGCAGTTTCCAGAATTCTTGGGTTTTTCTATACCTCAGTAGCTGGATAACAGTGGGTTTGATTGAAGGAGTCAGACCTTTTCTCCATGAGAATTTCTCTCCTCAGTGATGATCACAAGAGTCAAACTAGCAGCAGGGTCAGTGAAGTATGAGGTTCTGCTATTCCTGAGGCTCTTGGGCTCAATGGATTGTTTCCATTAAAGTCTTAGGAGAAGTGGTGGTCAAACCATGGCCTCTGACACATGCACCTTCCAGGGTACCTCAGGGTATTTTATTGCTTCAATTAGGCTGGCTTGCCTGCCCTTTGGTGGGACTGTAATAGGCAATGGAAAAACAAAGATGAAACAAAATAGCCCATACCCTCAAGAAGATTACATTTTACTGGTTAGACACTATAGACACAAATGTACATAGGATTAAGAAAATTAAGATGGAATACGGCATTAGTAACTGAAAAGATCATGGAAATTTGTGTGGCAGAAGCATCAGTTGAGCCTTGAAGGAAAATAAGGACTCTGAAGCTGCAATAAGGAGGAAATGTCTCAGACATCAGGAATGGCTTCACCAAATGCATTGAGATGGAAGATGGAGTGTCATCTTCAGAGACAAATGGGGATGACAGCTATACTTGCTGGCTCTGGCTAAGAAGGCCTAAATATCATGGGATACAGAAAGTCCTTGGTCTGGTTCTCTCCTAAGGATGGCCAAGTAGCTAATTGCAAAAATCTTGTCACCTTTTCTGACCCCTACAAGGACGCAATAAATCCGATGCATGTGTTGTATGAATACTCAAGAAATTCCCGTTACTTGCCTTCTTGGGCAATAGACTTTCATGATAGAATGTTACCTTTTAACAGACTTTCTGGTGACACCATATTTGAGGATGTAGACAGACTGATACTAAAGGGACTTACAGAAAAGTTCAAAAGTAATTATAATAATTAGCAAAAGAGTGGCTCAAGAAATTAATGTAAGAGCCATTGTGGAATCCTACTTTCAGTACCAGTTAATGGAGTGACTCTGATCCAGGACAGGTCCATATTCCCGAAATAAACCAAAGCCATTTGAAATGTCATTCAGTTTGATGACTTGTACCTGTGGGTAAAGATGTACAAAGGTATAATTTCAGTCTCTGGAAATCTGTAGCCAAGTTTACAGGGCTCCTTTGGGGAAATTGATAATGCCATGAGAAATTTCCTTAATTACTACATCATGTTGAATCAATTTGAAGGACAGGAGTTTATAACATTCTCTAGGAATTTGAATCCAAATACATGGTAGTCTCTCCCCAGTAGGATACCTTATGCCAAGTGGAAAGAGTAGAGGATTGGAGAATTTTACTACACACTCTGAGTCCTCACAGTCCTTACCTTGAATCCAACCTCAGTCACTTTGTGAGGACTTTATGGTTGGCTTTGTAAAACTAATTGAGTGTTATTTACCCATACCAATGCACTTTCTTAACTCAGCAAAGATGTTCTGAAGTCCTTTGAGAAAATCAGCTATATGGACTATGAATTTGCTTTTGTGTTTTGCTGTGGCTGAAAACAAAAAATAATTAAAAAAATCAGTGGATGGTCAATCTTCTAGTGATGAGCATTTCTGAACTTGACTGGTCTGGTCCTAGAATAACTGACAGCTAGATTTTAACATTTCATAAGGTCTTCCAAAACTTACTAACCTGATTGCATGACCTGGATTATATACAATAACTTCTATGACTCAACAGCTTATTAATGGAAGACTTTAATGAAAGATGGAAGGGTTTGTTATATCCAGAAGAGATTGTTTAAACCAGTAGGGTCAATCATATATGAGGGGATCCCTGCAGTGGCATTATTGACTTAGAAAACCACAAATAAACATTATTGATATTGTATTGTATTTTTATTTATCTTGTTATACACTTCCCAATTACATTTTAATCTGATTTAGGCCACACCTGGGAGTTTTGTCACAGCTTGCAGCCTTCTGGTCAAAAGTTTGACACCACCATTATGGCCTCGGCAGCTAAGGGAAGGCCTCATGGAGGAAGTGGGGTTGAAGTTAGACTAAGAAAGCAACCCAAGTGGATCAAAAGATGGTTTAGAGCTCCTTTAGTCTAACCCTGCTCAGTTATAGATAAGGAAACAGTCCCAGAAAGGTCAAACAAGGTTGTAATTAGTAAATGGCAGAGTCAGAATTCAAACCCAGGTCCTCCATAGCTCTCTCTTCCTCTTCTCCCATAGCACAGGTAGAGCAGAGTGGGAAGATATATGTTTCAAATGGGGAGGGAGTACAAGAGGGAGAGAATATGGCAGAGGGCAGTAGGAAGAATTTTTCAAAAGAAACTCAGGAAAAGAGAAATTAAAGTGGTTTCTTTTGAAGCCCCACATTTGAAAGATCTCTTCAGAGTCTCACGGAGAACAAATGACAGGCCTGGGAACAAAAATCAGGAATTTGGAGTTCCTCTTCCTGCTTCTAATCATGTTCCCAAGAGAACTGGCCCAGCTGTTGCCTGAATGTCTGAGTGGAAAGAAGCCTGGGAGATTCCTTTCAATTTGAACCCCTTGTTATAAATATAGAATTCAGGGGAGAGTGGGTCAGTACTTTAAAAATTAATCCCTTCCCCCACCCCCAATTAGTGAGAGTAACAGGGTAAAGGGAGACTAAATTTAGCTACCTTTATTTCCTTAAGTCAGTGTACTTCACAGTCATTCCTGGAAGCCTCATGGTCCTACTTTGGGAGAATTCATTCATGACTTGTAATAATGTG
>WOXC01010239.1:0-120000 GCA_011680675.1 Gymnobelideus leadbeateri
AATCCGGCCAGACTCCTGAGCGCTAAGCACCTGCCCTTCAGGAGACATCAGCAGGTTGAGGCTCTCAAGCACATCCAGGAAGAGCTCATTCCAACGATATTTGATGCCCTCACGCCGCCAACCGATCTGCCCCGTCACCCGGCTGGTAATCTGAGCCTGTTCTTCCTTTGTCTGAGGCTGGCTCTTAATGTCCTGCTGAGTGATGAACGTTTTCAGAGCTCCTATCTCCGAGTTCTGTGGGTAGCCGAAGTCCAGGATCTCGTCCTGCAGCTCATAGATGAGCACAAAATTGTTCTTGATGTTCTCCTCGCTGATCTTGCCAAAGTAGGCGGCCATAATGTCACACATCTTATACAGGAACTCGAAGACCATGGCAGCGTTGACATTTTGCTTGGTGACTGTGGCCAGCCAGATGTTGGAGCGCTTGATGTGGAAGAAGCTGGTGTGGGCAATGTTGGTGATGGGGCAGCGCACCTGCTGCCGGGCATGAGTTGACACAGAAGGTTTGTAAGGCATTCCGTCCAATGTCATCTCGGTAGACCCGGGAGATGAGCACCTCCCCATTGTGATTGTAGATGAAAAGCCCTCCGATCATGGTGGCCCCTCAGTCCCCTCTGCCCATGGCTCTGACAACAGACCAGGAGCCGCTGCGGCCTGTTGGTCCGTCGGTCGCTTGGTCAGTTGATCCCTGCGAGGGTCTGACTCTCCCACCGCTCCCAAGATGTTCGCCCCCCCCACCCCCACCCCATAGCAATACTTTTGTGGTAGCAATAAAATTTTGGAAAGAGCCAACTGCAGCCATGGTTCTGAGAAATGGCAGTCTCTATGAGGACAAAGCAACTAAGAGGTTTTCCCTAGTCTGATAGGAGATATGTGAAGGGCTCTACCTTCCTAAGAATATTGAAGTTTTAGCTTTTTAATCCCTAAACTCATCCTGTTATGGGGAGAAAGTGGCCTAACAGCTGCTCATTCCATCTGAGAACAGAAGCTCAGAGGAGAGAAACTCACCCATTTCCATTCCTAGTGGTGCCTCACTTGGCATCAATCAACAGGGGCTGTGGCATCAGCAAGTTATAATCAAGCAAAGGCCATCTGAGATCAGCTGGTCTCTTGTCATATGCTACATGCCCCACCCACACCATGTAAGACTAGAAGGGAGCAGACCCCATGAGGTCAGCTTGATAGCAACAATAGATGTTCTATAGCTCTACAGTATCAGAGACTTAACTTGCCCTTACTCAAGTGTGCCCTGGGCTTACATGCTCTCTAATATGTGTGTCCTTCCACATGTGGGATTCTCCATGCATGTTGCCCAAGGATATCCAATCTTCTCAATGGTGATGTGTGTTATGAAAGAATATATATATCAGAGGTGCCAAACTAGCAGCAGGCACAGCATTCCCAGATTCTGCCAGAACCAGATTAAAATGTAATTGGGAAGTAAAAACAACATCGATACCTAACATTTATATAGTACTTACTATATGCCAGGCACTGTGCTAAGTACTTTACAATTATTATTTCATTTCATCCTCACAACAATTTTGGAAGGTAGGTGCTATATTATCCCCATCTTAAGGATAAGTAAACTGAGTCAGAGGTTAAATGACTTACACAAGGTCACATAGCTAGGCATTGTCTGAGGCCACATTTGAACTCAGGTCTTTCTTATTCTAGTCCCAGTACATTATTCACTTCACTACTTAGTTTTCAACAAAATATATAAAATCTTAATAAAACAGATGTTAATTCATTTTTTTCTAAGTAAGTATGTGGCTACAGTTATCCCTTTCTATTTGAATTAGACACCATTGTACCACCTTTAAGTGTGTGTGTGTGTGTGTGTGTGTGTGTGTGTGTGTGATATTGGTGCTTTCTTATTTCATTCAATGTCTTTGTTTTATACTAATTGTGTCCACTGGCTAATTGCATAAGATATTTTTATATTTTATAAATATTTTTGTACAACAAAACTGGTTTGGGCTTATAAGCTACTGTTTTGAATAGTCTTAGATCTGCAGAGGATCTTAAGTCTGGGGTGGCCTCTCATTGGGCCTTCTGTGTAAGAATGACAAGTATCCTCTTTTATAACAAACATCTCACATTTCTAGGACATTTTAGTTTTCCTCTAACCTCTCATTTTACCAATAAGGAAACTGAGTCCCAGAGAGGTTAAATCCCTTATCTGAAGTGGCCTAGGGAGTACCAAATCCAGAAATCTAGGACTCCAAATTCAGTACTCTCTCCACTGCTTGGTGCTGATAGCCATTATAATTTGATATTTGATGCCATTGCATTTGGGGGCCAGTAACCTAAGGTTTGTACCTAGATTTCACCATTTATTATCTGTGCATACTTGGGCAAGTCCCATAAGCTTTCTGTTTTCCTCATACGCAAAAATGAGTGAATTGGGCTAGAGAGATGTCTGCTAAGGTCTCTCACAGCTTTTAATCTATGAAACTCAAGCTTGTCTTTCATTTCTTTTTTCCCCCAACATCATTACCATTAGTCTCAGTTTCTAACTCCCCTCAAAGACCTTCTTTATAAAAAATGAGGATAATCAAGCAAAATAAACCCACACATTTGTTGTATCTGAACCACTTGTAGTCCATTATCTCTATGCTGAAGTAGGATGAAATTATGGTTTTTATATTCCCATTGCTTTGCATATTATATGTTCATTGAATTACACTGCATGATTCCAGGTCACGTAGCTGGTTATTGGCAGAGTTGGAGCTGGAATCTACTTGTCCCCATTCAATGTTTTTTTGTTCCACCCTATAGCTTCCCACATTTGCTATGTGTGAGGAAAAATACTCTATAAACCTTTAAATATTGTATAAATGTGAATTGTTATTACTATGAATATATTATTTACTGATCATCATATAAAGATATATTATGTATAATGAAGTAAATTGATTGTGATACCTACCTATGTCTAGTCAGATAGCCTCACATTCTCAGACTCTGGTGACTGATTTATTTTCTATGCTATGATTTATTAGCCTAAGGATAAGAGAAAGTCAGGACAACTTGACAATCTATCTCACTAAAGTCAATGTTCTTCATTAGGTTACAGCTTCCTTAATTTAACTGATTTCATCTGTGTGTATTTTTATCCTGTCCCTTCCCCACTCCCAGTTTCAATTTGTTCCATGCTAATTTTCAGAAAAGGAAATTCAGACATTGTCTCTCCTTTCTTCTCTGTCCCTCGCAGCCTTTCCCATAGAAGATCCACAAACAGTATCTAAGGTCTAAAAAGAGTAAACAAGCCTCGGATCAGAGGGAGCACATTCCTTTTTTGACTCTTTAAATGTAGAATTGTGTGTTTGAGAACACATCTCAGCTTGGAGACAGGAGAGATCTGAGCAGTAATCATGGCTTGACACTAGCTATGTGACACTGGACAAATCATTTAACTTTTTAAACTTAGATTTTCCCACCCCCGTCACATCTTTGTAAAAAGGGTTGGGTGTGATAGTCCTATTACTACTCACCTAACAGGGTTTCTAGGAGGTTAGCTTCTATAAATATGAGCTCTTATTAGTAATTGAAGGTAGAGCAAAGCTCCTACATTTCCTGAACCTAAAATGGCTCCTGGATGATCAAGGTGATGGAACCACAAAAATCTCAAAGTAAAGCCAATTCAATTCAGCAAATATTTATTAAGTGACTACTAAGCATGAGAAGATATAAAGTTTAGCTAAGAATCAGTCCCTGACCATACAGCACACAGTCAGGGAAGAGAATAAAATTCCATCACATGGAGCTAGATTTGCACAAGAAATATTGATTGTGAGTGAGTACAAACTTACATAGTACACAATATCTAGCCAACCCCAGCCTGTGTTCCAAATCTGACCATTTCTTGTATCTGCGCTGGGACATCTTGCCACATATCCTGCTATAATATGCACTTATCAAAAATAATTATTTAAAATGGGGAGCTACTAGATGATACACTTTCCCCTCTCCCCTATACCTACAGAAAGCTCCTTTAATCGCTTGAGTTGTCTTGATTTCTCAAGTAGTAGATTCCCAGAGTCCCAGGGTCTCTATCTTCCCATTATGATACGGTTTCTAAGGGTTCTTACCATTACAAGGGTTAGTGTATTCATATTTTTCCACACCTCAACTGAATTTGTCTTAAAGAGTTGATTTAATAAGAGTTGATATTTAATAAAGAGTTGATATTTTGTAGTGTTTCCTGGGCTCAAAACTTGCTAGTCGTGATTCTGAGTTGAAGAAATTGGAGATATTTAGTTTGGAGAAGAGAAGGCTTAAGGTATATGTAAAATAAGTTTTCACATATTTGAAAAGCCTTCATGAGCAAGAGAGATTCCACTTGCTCTGCTTGGTCCTAGAGGTGAGGTCTAGGAATTCTGGGTACTATATTTCAGCTGAATTATGAGTCAAGTAGTTTGGCCTGGGAACTTACTCACTATGTACAGCATTGTTTATTTAGGGAAATTTATTTTAATGTCCAAATACCTGACTACTAATAAATGATACCACGTATATGTAAGTATGTATGTGTATGTGTATAAGAATTATGAAATAATTTCTCCTTTGATGTTTTTCAAGAGGCATTTCTATAGCTGGGGAAATTAGTTCTTTTCCATTTATGGCTACAGGTAAGATTTCTCTCTCAACTTAAATTGCAGGGTTGGAGCAATTTTAACCATGGCTGAAATAAATTCTATTTGGGGTATGCATGGGTAACTGTAGAGATGCCATTCCCCTTGACCTAACTGGGCCTTTAAAAATGTACACATTATTTCATACACAGTAAAGCAATTACCCATTTGGCACATGATTTGCTGATGCCATTAGGCTGGGCTGGATGCAAATAGTACAGTTTGGTTCTGATTGGCCAGGATGCTGAATTTTGTGGGGCTCTTAATCAGTTTTACATTATCATGGAAAGAATCAGTTCCTGCATTTCCAGCAGAGAGCATAGCAAAGGAATTTTGATTATACAGTGTTCAACTGATCGATCACAGCATAATCAGATTGGAAAGGAATGTAGATGGCCTCTCATTTGTCCCTCAGCATCCTCTGAGGATTACAGGGAGGGCATCCAGAGTGATGAGCTCCTGTTGCATAATGATGCCAAAAATGACTTTTCATGACCTTTCTCAGGGACTAGGCCTTAGGCAAAAATGCAAATTAGAGAAAATCCAGCTTTGGCACCATTCATCCATCCACTCATGCATGAAACCATTCATTTATTCATTCAACTATGTATTCAATAAAGTCTATTAAGTGCTTACTGTGTGTAGATCCCTTTGCTAGGAGGTAACAGTTTAGAGGCCTCAGAGAATAGGGGCAATAAGGCATAAACAAGGACTGTAATGCACAATTTGGCATAGTAAGTACATATGAACTGAAATGCCATAATAAGGGGCATACTAAAGTGCTATGTGAAACCTTTCTACCTGCCTATATTACCTGTCTATTTCTTCTCTTATGCTTCTACTTGTGTTGATATAATAGGGAAAATGAGATAGGGGGAGGTGGAAGAGGTAACAGTGACCACTTGAACAGAAGAAATTCTCCTGGGACACCTTTTTAGCAAGAAATTGTGGGAACCATCAAACACAGTGAAGACTGATTTCATGGGCATTATTGCCACAGTATGAGGGGAACCAGATAGTGGGAATAAGGCAATATAATCTGAATCCACTGGCCTGTACCCAGTGGTAAGCAAGAACATAGTGATAATGGTTGACAGATGTAGTTTGGTTCATTGAAGGAACATGTTTTGTGCTTGAGTCTGACTCCCCTTTTGTCATGCCCTTTGAGATTACCTCTCATTTACACTGTATATATTTTCTTCATACATAGTTGCTTCCATGTCATCTCCAGCATTAGAACATGTTTCTTTTTTGTCTTTTTGGAAGGGGGAAGGTAGGAAAATTGGGATTAAGTGACTTGCCCAAGGTCACACAGCTAGTAAGTGTTAAGTGTCTGAGGGTGGATTTGAACTCAGGTCCTTTTGACTCTAGGGATGGTGCTCTATTTGCTGTGGCATCTAGCTGCCCTGAGTTTTCATTTGTTTAAGACAGAGACTGTGTTTTTGCCTTTCTTTGTATCCATATAGCTTAGTACAGTACCTGGCACATAATACGTTCTTTAGTAAATGTTTCTTGATTCACTGGTGTGGGTGAATGATCATAGTGTATTTCATAACAAGCAAATACTTACATGAGACACCTTGAATGATAGGTGGTCACATCTTAAATATCCAAGGCATAATAATAATAAAATACAATTTACTAGAGGTAGTAAGATATAGTGAATAGAGTACTAGACTTGAGAGTCAAAAAAATCTGTATTTGAATCTTACTTCAGATACTTAATAGCTGTGTGACCCTGGGCAAGTCACTTAACCTCCATGGGGTTCAGTTTCCTTATCTGTAAAATGAGAGAACCAGATTTGATAACCTGTAAAGTCCCTTCTAGCTCTGTGTGAGTCTGGATTTCAAGCTTGTCATGTTCCAGAACTCATTCACAGGATGCCTCAGCACTACAGTCATATAGCAGACCTAGGCTAGAGCCCTCTATCTGTATGGCACCAATTAAGAGAGGAATCCAAGGATCATTTGATAGGTACTGCACTAATAATCATCACCATCAGTGATACTGAGATGTAATAAAAACCAGTTTATTATGCTAAGAGCATAGTATCACTGTATAAAAAAACAACAACAGCTTTCTCTCTCTCCTTTTGGCCTCTTCCGGTCGGTGGAGTGCCTGTTAGCGCAGGCTGCGGTGTAAAGATGGCTAAGTCTAAGAACCACACCACCCACAACCAATCTCAAAAATGGCACATAAATGGCATCAAGAAACCTAGGTCACAGAGATACGAGTCTCTGAAAGGGGTTGACCCCAAGTTTCTGAGAAACACGCGCTTTGCCAAGAAACACAAGAAGGGGCTGAAGAAGATGTAGGCCAACAACGCCAAAGCCATCAAGGCCCGAGCAGAGGCCATCAAGGCCCTGAGCTCCAAGGCCTCTAAAGCCAAGCTCCTAAGGCCCAAGATCCCCAAGGCCAGAGCCCGGCGTGCTGGCCCCAAGATGGCTACCAGGCGTCCAGGTCCTAGGATCGGCATCAAACGTCCAGGCTCCAGGATCACGAAGTTTGATTCTAAGGTTGCCAGAACCACTGACCCCAAAGCTACCAAGCCCACTGACCCCAAGGCTGCCAAGCCCACTGACCCTAAGGCTGCTGCCCAAGTTAGTAAGTCAGATCCCAAGGCTACCAAATCTGGCCCCAAAGCTGCCAAGTCTGACCCCAAGGCAGCCAAGTCTGATGCTAAGGCTGCTAAGCCTGCCGAGTCCAAACCCAAAGATGCTGGGGCTAAAGCTGCTGGTCCTAAGTCTTCAAAATAGATGATTCCGGACAGAAGGACTTGTTTAAAGCTAAAACCACCCTTTTCTCCCAGCCAGGGTATGATTATTCACTATTTTGTACCAATAAAGGAAATGGTGAGTCATAAAAAACAATAACAACAGCAACAACAAAAACCAGAGTTCTGAACAGTAGTTTCAGCAATATTATGTAACCTTTCATTACATATGCATGATGGGTATAAGGAAATTTTTACAGAAAATAGGAGAAGGTGATATTTACACATCAAAGAATAGATGGCAGAAGGGAAGATCTGTATCAGGTAAAAAAAGGATTTGCTAAGTCATGTCTGACTCTGTGACCCCATTTGGAATTTTCTTGGCAGAGATACTAAAATGGTTTGCTATTTCCTTCTCCAACTCATTTTACAGATAAGGAACTGAGGCAAACAGGGTTCAGTGACTTGCCCAGGCTGAGGTCAGATTTGAACTCAGGTCTTCCTGACACCAGGTCTGGGGCTTTCTCCACTGCATTACCTAGCTAACCCTGGATACTAGTTGGTAAATACCTTATAGATGGAATATACACAATAACCATTAAACATGAAAGCTATGGCTGGATTCTGCAGACCTACTATTCCTCTTAAGTAAATGGTGGTAAGAAAGTTAAGCCAGAAATTATCTTATCATAAAATTGAGTTGATTAAATCACCATGCCTAGAGAAAGAAATGCAAGGTGGTATGTATCAGGATAAGCATTTATATGGTACTTTAAAGTTTTATAATAACACATATTTTTATTTATTCTCTCCATAACTCTGAGAGATAGGTTTTATTCTCATCCTTATTTTACAGATGAGGAAACTGAGGCAGGCCAAGGTTAAATAATGTGTCCAGGGTTACATATTTATCTAAGGACAAAGAAATTTGAACTCAGTTCTTGACTCTGGTTCAACATTCCACCCACTGTGCCACCTACTTGCCAGTGTTGTACTTTATACTTACACGGCACATTAGGGTTAGCATTTTCATGTGCAATCATCATTCCCATTTTGCTGATGAAGGAATGGAGGTGCATAAATTAAAACGGAACTGCCCAAAGTCGCAGAGATTGTTATGTCCGTAGTTTGGATCCAAACCCAAATTTCTTGACTGCTAACTAATTCACAGCTTGTTACAGCCATGTTATACTCCTGAACAATCCCCCAATACTTTGGCTACCCAGAGCTTTTACTGATGCTTGTTGTCTCTGGGACGCCACATAATCTCAGTCTTTCTTTTTCCGTTGGATGATTAAAATTAATCCCTTTTCTTATTGGACAGAAATCTAGTCAGCTAGTACCCATTGAGCTATTTGTTGCTAATGTTGATTCTTTCCAAATTGATGTTTTAAAATAGAAACATCTTATGCCAGACAAGTGAATCTCTAATAGAGGAATTTCTGTAGCATGTCAAACATGTGAGGTAAATGCTTTTTAGTCATATGAGCTTCTCTGGTGCCCTGCAAATCACACCACACTGATGATGACTTACTCTGGGTATTCACTCTTAAAACCAACCATTCTTCAAGTAAATGCTTCCAGTGTCATATAGTGAGTCTTTCCTACTTCAAACAAAACATTTCTTTTTAGCTGTATTGAGATAAAGAATAGATAGTTGTAAATGCCTTAAGATAATTATGTAGTCATTGCCTCTATTCCAATGTATTGTACAAACATTAAGCACCTATTATGTGCAAGTCACACTGCATAAGTGACTGGGCATGAAAAGATGAAAAAAGTGACAGCATCTCTGCACTCAAGGAATTTACAGTCTAATATAGACTTTCTTAACCTGATGTCCATATTACATTATTTTGATAATTGTTTCCATATAAATTGGTTTCCTTGGCAATCCTTCATATTTTATTATTGTTTTAAAGAGATGTTTTATTTTTGTACAAAAATTTTTTTTTGCTTTTTGGAGGGCAATTGGGGTTAAGTAACTTGCCCGAGGTCACACGGCTAGGTTTTTGTTTGTGTGTGTTGTGTCTGAGGCCAGAACCAAACTCAGGTCCTTCTGACTCCAGGGCTGACGCTCTACTCACTGTGCCACCTAGCTGCCCCCATATTTTATTTTATACATTTAAAAACATTATTTTGAGAAGGGGTCCATAGGCTTCACCATATTGCCAAAGAAGCCAGACCTTTGACTGTAATAGAAAGAGATGGAGTGGGGAGCTGGATGGATGTGATTAGTATGCAAATAATTTTAATACCAAGTACAATGTGATGAGGATAAAGGAAAGCTTTGGACAAATGGTTCTAGCAATGTTTGAAGATGGAGACACTGTTTTAGCTGGTGGATTCAGGGAATTTTTCACAGATGAGATAGCACCAGAGCTGGGTCTTGAAAGAAGAAAAGACTTCAGCAGGTAGAGATGAAGGTGTGAGTTACAAGCATAAGTATGAACCTAGACAAATAAATGTATGGAGAAGGGATAGGGATGAGATTGAAGAATAGCTTGTGGACTAGTTTGTCTAGTATATAAACAGCATGATGGTAGAACAGTGTGAAATAAGCCTGGAACAGGAGGTCAGAGGCAGATAATGGAGGACCTTTAAGGGACAGGCTAAATATTTTGTATTTTACGCTACCAGAAATGGGGAAGCACTGAATATGTTTGAGCAGGGAAGTGACATGATTTGTACAATGCCTTAGGAAGATTGATTTGATAAGAAGGATTGGAGAGGAAAAACAGTTGTATAAGCAGGGAGATCAGTTACCAGGGTATAAGAATAATCCATGTAGTGTTAATGAGGGAGATGGTGAGGTAATGACAGTGAGATGTATTGCAGAAATAGAATTGACTGGGTTAAGCAACTGATTGGATGTGGAGTGTGAGGAAGAGGAAAGAGTCAAAGGTGGTTTTGAGGTTTTAAACCTGAGTGGCTGGGAGCCTCTCGGTGCTGTCAACAGAAGAAGAAAAGCTAGCATAAAGATCAAGGTTAAGGGGAAGATGATGAACATCTCCTTTTCTGGCTAATTAATTCTGAAACTTTTAACCTGCCCTTGCACTGTTATTCTCCCACTAGGCTTCCTCTCAGTCCTGTATACTTCTAGACTTTGCCTATCACACAATTTATAGTGTTATAGAATTTCAGAGGTAGGAGGAATTTTCATGGCCGTATAGTCCAATCTACACCACACACAAAAAAATCTCCATTATAGCAAACCTAAAGGTGATTATTCTTCTATTGCTTGAAGACCTTTGATAGGGCTAGAATTATTAGGAAGATTTTCCTGACATAAAAGCTAAATTTGCCTCTTCTCAGAGTGCCAGGCCTGGAGTCAGGAAGACTCATCTTCCTGAGTTCAAATCTGACCTCAGACACTTATAGCTGTGTGATCCTGGGCAAGTCACTTAACCTTCTTTGCCTCAGTTTCTTCATAAACTAGAGAAGGAAATGAAAAACCACTCTTGTATCTTTGCCAAGAAAATCCCAAATGGGATCACAAAGAGTCCCCTTTCCTATCCACCAAAAATAAATGCTTTATATTTAAAAACAAACCACTAAGCATTTATTAGGAGTCTACCATGTGTTAGACACTATGCTAGGAATTAGGGACATGAGTAAAAAATTAAAACATCCCTTCCTTCAAGAAGACTACATTCTAATTTTTATCTATTACTCTTAGTTTTGTCTTCTGAATCCTTTCTTCCACAAGTACTTGGACATGGTTATCATGACTAACAATTCTTTTCTTCTACAGATAAACATCCCCATTTCCTTCAACCAATCCTCATGTTGTGGCCTTCTATCTTTCCCTCGTCCCCCTCACAATCTCTGTTCTCTATACTTTTTCACCGTTTTCCACTTTTTCCTCTCCTCTATATCATAGAATTACTCTCTTTTTTTCAAGATACAATTCAAATATCATTCCTAAGAAAGGCTTTTCGAGATCCCTTTAATGGCTAATGCCCTCCCTATCAAACTTTCTTGCATTTAACTATTTTGCACTGATTTTTATTTATCCTCTTTATAGTAATTCTTTATATGACATTGTCTTCTTCCTTCTTGGCCTCTCCCTCTGATTAGATGGTTCCCCCCAGAACCTCCATTTAGAGAGGGTACTGAGGTCAGCCATGTCTCATGCCTCTGTAGGCTCTACTCCAGACTTTCTCTGTCACATATTCCTCCCACTTTTCTTTTCACCTTATTTCTGCATTATCTTTCTCCATTAGAATATAAACTCTTTGAGTTCTTGGGCCTTTTTCCTTTTTACTTGTATTTCTTTTTCTAGTACTTAGCATGATGCCTCAACTAGTAAGCACCTAATTAAGGCTTATTGTTATTATTGGTGCTGTTAGGATTATTTTATTCTATGTCTTCGTATCCCAGTGCCTGGCACATAGAAGATTCTCAATAAACATTTGTTGATACCTCTTTTGACTGATTGGTGGACTTGGGGCCCTTTGCCATTCTAGTGGCCCTCCCTCTAAAATGGACAGATTGCTTTAATGTCTCAGGCCACAACCTAATAAAACAACTCTCGAGTCAAATCTTTAATTGAATATACTTACTTTTGGTATTAAATCAACTTAAGGTTGAGAGAAATTATTATTTTCTATTACATTAATGACAAATTATTAGGATTGTGTTTTTTTTCCTCTTTGTTTCCTCATTCATATACCAACCTTTGCAGGTCAGTCAGTCGGTCTCTGAAGGACATTGCTGATAAATGAGATTGCCCAAATCCTCCTTGTATATGCTCTGTGATATTGGGTGAGACCCCACCCAACTAGAAAAGAATCTAATCTAGAAGGGGCAGTGAGTGGGTGGCACAGTGAGTAAGAGCACTGGCTCTGTGGAGTCGGGAGGACCCAGGATCGGTTCAGGCCTCAGATACTTAACACCCACACAAAAAAACTGGCCCTGTAACCTTGGACAAGTTACTTAACCCCAATTGCTTTATTAAAAAAAAAAAAGGTCTAATCTAGATGAATTCTTGCAGTTAGAAAGTAAGGCTATGTATGCCCTTTCAGATCCTCTAATATAATTAGGGTGACTCAGTTTAGGAAGGAGAAAATTAACCAGAGTGGTCCAGGTAGAGATGGATTCCTTTGTCTAGATTGCTATAGGCAGCTGAGTCTCATAATCCAGTTAATTTCTCAGCAGGAGATGAAGACTTTTAGCCTACCTCCTCATTAACATATCCACAACTCATTAATTGTTAACCAATCAGGGTTGATTTTCATCTGTCAGGGATACTTCTTTTTCCAAAGATATTTAAACATTCAGGCATCTCCAGGGTTTTGACTGAGAGCGATCACTGATCATCAATTTGTTTTGATTATTGATTATATGCTAGCCTAATTAATAAATTGATGATTAATCACCCAGAAATTCTGTCTCTTGGACAGGGTTCAGAAAAGCCTATAAGGACAAGAAAATAATATCTTAAATTATGTAATCTATGTGACTTTTCAATGGCCTAAAAAGGATATTGTTGTGAAATACATAGCAACACTCAGCAATTTCTTATGTTTATATAACCCATCCTACTTTTCAAAGTAACTCTCATCCATTCTCTCAGTTTGTTGCTTTTATACAACTGTTTGCACACTATTATTAATCAGTGGTACCTGATAATATCCCAGATAATTCTAAAAGTTTGTTTCCCATAGCTATTACCATATATTCTAAAATACAATTAAAATTATGATAATGGCTTTAGAGCTGGAAGAATGTATCAGGCCATCTAGACAAATCCTCTCATTTTATAGTGGAGGAAATAGTCAATATGTAAACAAGTATTTAGTAAGTTAATTACTATATGCTAAACACTGGCATAATGTTATGCAAACATGTTTGTATGTAAGCGAACAACTATGTATAAAATGACACATCCACAGTATAAATTGAGGATAGTCTTAGAAGGAAGATATTAAGATTAAGGTTTGGGAAAGGCTTCTTTCAGAAGGTGAAATTTTAGCTGAGATTTAAAGGAAGCCAGGGAAGTCAAGAGGCAGAAATGAGGGTGGCCTTCAGGTATGGAGGAGAGTCAGTGAAGGCATAAGAGGGAGTGTCATATACAAGGAACGACAAAAAGGACAGTGTCACTAGATCACAAACTATGTGGAGGGGAGGAGGTTTTAAGAACAGTGGAAAGGTAGAAAGTGGCCAGGTTATGAAGGACTTAAAGCCAACAAAGGATTTTCCGTTTGTTTCTGAAGGGAATAGGGAGGGTGACATGGTTACACCTGAACTTTAGAAAGATCATTTTGAGAGTCCCTTAGACAGCAAGGAAGTCAAATCAGTCAATATTTAGAGAAATTAATTCAGGCAATTCACTGGAAGGTGAAATTCTGAAGCTGAAGCTTAAATACTTTGGCCATAAAATGAGAAGACAGGACTCATTAGAAAAGACTCTAATGTTGGGAAAGGCTGAAGGCAAAAGGAAAAGGAGATGTCGGAGGATGAAATGGATAGATAGCGTCATGGAAACAAAAAAAATGAATTTGAACAGACTTCAAGAGATAGGGGAGGATAGAATGACCTGGTGTGCTATTGGCTATGAGGTCACAAAGAATTGGATACAATTAAACAATTGAAGAACAGAAAAAAATGGAGGATATACCGGAGGAAGGAGAAACTTGTGACTTGGAGACCAATAAGTAGGCTCTTGCAGTATTCCAGGTGTGAGACAATGAGAGCCTGTACTAGGGAGATAGCCATATCAGAGGAAAGAAGGGAACATACTAGAAATGTTATGAAGGTATAATTGACAGGACTTGGAAACGTAGCAGACATGGGGTAGAATGAGAGAGTGAGGAGTTGAGGATGACCCCTGTGTTGTGAGCCTGGTGGGATGGTGGCACCTTTGACAATACTAGGGAAGTTGAGAAGAGATGACATTTTGGGGAGAAAGACAATAACTTTGATTTTGGACATAGTGAGTTTGGATGTCTATAAAACATCCAGTTCAAGATGTCTAATAGGCAATTGGAGATGCAAGGCTGGAAATTGGGAGAGAGGTTAGGGCTGGATAAGTAGATGTCTTTACTAGCAAAGAGGAAAAAGTGATTTGCTTACCATCACATTAATACTAAGTAGTAAAAGCCTATGGACTCTCAATCTGGCATTTTTCCCACCATAGCTTTCTCCAAACACAATCATATGCACACAATCATATACAGTTATAATAATATACTTCTATAGCACCTGAGATTTAAAAATCACTTTAGTTACAAGAGATTCATGGATTAGGTAATACAAATATCCTTATCACCAGATGAGGGCCCTGACGCTCACAGAGAGGAAATAACTTCACAACACACATGCTGTAGAACTGGAAGAAATTAATGGATTATATATTCAGCTTCCAAGTGATACGATAGGTAGAGAACTAGACTTGAAGCTAGGAATACTTGAGTTTGAAGCCTGTGTCACTTAACCTTTCTCAATCTCAGTTTTTTCATCTGTAAAATGGACATAATAGCTCTGAAGGTTATTATGAGGATCAAATGAAATACCATATGTGAAGTGCTTTGTAATCTCTGAAGTACTATATAACTGCTAGATATTATTATTATGATTCCTTCATTTTATGGATCAGAAACTGAGGCTTAGCGAGATGAAAGAGATGCCTTCCCCAAGGTAATGGAATCAGTAGGCAGCAGCACGGAGATTCAAATTTGAGCTGATTCTAATCCTGATTTTCTTTTCATTACATCAAGCTGCTTTCCATAGGGTCACGTAGCTTGTAAGGGCCTTGGCCAGGGTTTTCTTATTTCAAATCTATTCTTCTTTTAAGTATGTCCCAATAGCCTAAACAGTTATATGAAAGTAACCTGGGGGAAATTTTCCACATGGCAAATCACATGCATTCCTTTGAACTCTTAATTTTGAATCATTTGAGTTGGTGGGTTGCCAGAGAAACACTCTAGATTTTGAAAATGAAAACCTTTTAAATCTTCGATGCTCCCATAATTGAAAATAATTCACCGCTAACAAAAGTAATAAGAGCAGAATTTATTAAGTGCCTACTATGGGCCAAGCACAGTGCTAGACACTGGGATTACAAATTCAAAGAATGAGACAATCCCTGTCCTAAAGGAGTGCACATTCTATTAAGAGTAGTGGTCCTTGACCTTTTTTGTGTCATGAATTCCTTTTGTTGTCTAGTGAACCCCATGGATTCTTTCTCATCATAGCATTTTAAATGCATAAAATAACATACATATGATTATAAGGAAAACCAATTATACTGCTATGGTTACTAATAATACCTAGTATTTATATATTTGCTTCGAAGTTCACAAAACAATTTACAAATATTTAATCCTCATGACCTACCCCCAGGAAGTAGATGCTATTATTATTCTCATTTTACATGTGACAAAACTGAGGCATAGAGGTTAAGTGACTTGCCTAGGATCACACAACTAGTAAGTGCCTGATGATGTATTTGAACTCAGGACTTCTTTACTCCACTCAAATGTTCTATCCATAGTGTCACCTGTATCTAAATATAGTTATCATAATTAAAAAAACAAACAAACAAATTCATGGACCCCAGCTTAAGAGCCCCCAGTTGGAGGAGACATGTTATATATTTAAGAATAGGCAAAATACATGCTAAGTAAATATAAGTTAATTTCTGGAGGTACTTAACAAATGCTCATTGAGCTTTGTAATCTGTAAAATGAAAGGACTGGATTAGTAGCCTTAGAAGTTGCTGTTGACTTTAGTTTCATGGTACTATAAAATAGACAAAACACACACACACACACGCACACACGCACACACACACACACACACACACACACACACACACATACAAACACACACACACAGAGCCTCTAGCATCTCCTAGGCCCGAAGATTGTTTTGCTTGGCTATATCAAAATTGATGCCTGTAATTATGTCTTACAGACCCTAAATAGAACTCACTGCATAAAGGTTTCCCAACCAGGCAGCTTCACTTCACCACATAGAGAATTATCAGAAAGGAAGGAGCTACAGCTCCATCACTGAGCTCACCTCGCCTGACCTGGCCTGCATTAACAATTAATTCTTCCTGGGCCATTGAACTTTAGACAGAAAGAGTAACCTGAAGCATCACTTCTGACACAGGGACAAACAAAAGTTCTTTTCTTATGAGTCCATCTGTCCTTTCTTCTGAGGAAGGCTAGTGAAGGAAAAAAAAAGGTACGGCTACTGTCTGTGGCCCAGTAATGGGCTACATTTCCTCAGTGTTCTTGTTTAGCTCCTGGAGAATTCCGAGGGGGCAAGTTAAGTCTGGGTTTGGAAGTCAAGAGTTCCCATTACTGACACTGTATTTACTGAGACTCATTTTACAAGGAGCAGAAACAAGGATAGCCTGGCCATTAAGAGTCATAGTCTCTCTGTTTCCGTCTCTGTCTCTGTCTCTGTCTCTGTCTCTCTCCCTCCCCCCCTCCCTTTCTCTTCCACCCCATCTTTTTTTTTTCTTTTTTAGTCTTTTATATAATGCTAGGGGTCTCCAAGTCTACATTCAAGCAATTTTATTGAGGTTGAATCTTTTTTCAAATTTAAACTATGTTTTGATGTGTATGTTTTATCACTGGCATTTATACAAGACTTTTAAGATTTGCAAGGCACTTTTAATACATTAACTCTTTTGGTCACAGAAGGTCCTCCTGAGGAAGATAATTATTATCCTTATTTTATAAGTGAGGAAGCTGAAGCTAAGAGAGGTTAAGTGATTTGACCAGGAGTCACATAGGTAGTATCAATTTTTTGCATTCAACACTCAGAAAAATCAAATATAAAAAAAAAATTTGTACGAGGAAAGTTAGTAGGATTTAGATGGGAAGAGAAATTAATAGCCAATGTTTTCATAGGCTTTAAAACTTGAAAAATGCTTTAATAATCATTCAATTTAATTTAATTTAATTTAATTTAATAATAAATGCTAACATTTATTAAAAGTTCCTGCTATGTGTCCCTGCACTAGTGTTTGGGGATATAAATCCCCAAACAGCAAACAACCAACCCCCTAGCCCTATTCTCAAGATGCTAATACTCTACTAGAAAATGTGATCTCATTTGCTCCTCACAACTGACTAACACCTTAGGTATTGTAATTTTCATTTTACAGATGCAGAAGCTTAGTTTTAGAGAGTTTAAATGATTGGCCTAAGCCCAGCTTCAGAACTGGGCTTTGAAGCCAGATATCTTGACCCCAAAAGATATATGATAACAACAGAAAAAACTTAGAGCATACCCAGTGCAAAGGGGGATGCAGTGCTGAGATAAGATTTTGTTGCTACCCTTGGAAAACTTGTTGTTAAGTAGGGCAAGGTGGGTGTAGGGAAGAGGATGGAACACTTGGACTCAGGAGTGACTAGGTTTTCAATTCTCCCTCTGATAACTTGTATGACTCTGAATAAACAACTTAAGTTTTCTGAGTCCCAGATTTCTCATTTATAAAATGAATGTACTAATTTTTACTAACCCCTAAAAATGTGTTCCAGCATGCAAATGAGACCCCATCATAGTGAAAAATATGTAAGAGTGGTGAATCTGGATTCAAACCTCAGTTCTTCTGCCTTGCTCCTTCCATGCATGACTTTACCAAATCAACTCACCTCTCTAGACCTCAATTTCCCCATTTGTAAAATGGCTGTTGATGAGATGACCTCTAAGGTCCCTTCCAGGTCTAAATCTCTAATCCTATAATGTATGTAAAGCACCTTTTAGGCATATATATATATATATATATATATATATATATATATATATATATATATATATCAACTAATCATTAGAGAACTAAGAACAAAAAAGCAGAGATAACACACAATATCAATGTGACATCAGAGAGGTGGGGAGCAAGGTGCTTGGTGAATTCTCAGGAGAAAGTCATTGATTTGATCCTTGATGAAGAGCAGTGCCTCAGGAAGATGAAGCCTGCATTTCATTAGTATTGCCCTGCACTTTAAGAATGACCATTAAACAGACAGCATAAGCCTGGGCAGGAACATCCAGGCTTGTTTTCTTTAGCAGATGATTTTAATCAGCTGTCTGGGACAAATGCCATTATCTTTGACAATTCAATATTAACCTGTTCTCCTGAGCTTATATTTTTTAAAGTCCTAATTCCTTCCTCATTTAATTATTAAGGAGTGGAGAAAGCCACATTAAAGGTCCTGGATGTAAATATTGTTCTATGACAAGCCCCTGGAACTGCCTTTTTCTTTTCAAACAGTCTAGTAGTATAGGTGGCATGGTATTCTTTTCTGGAACGTGGCTCTTCCAACTTAATTGTGTCCCAGGCTCCAAGTTGGTGATCTATGAAGTGCATGATAATGGTAGCTAACATTCATAAAGTATTTTGTGTACATTGGATAGGTAGATAGATAGATAAACATAATGTGCAGAGCATTGTACTAAGTGCTTGGGCTACATATACAAGAAAGAAAGGCAATCCTTGCCCTCAGTGAGCTTACAATCTAATTGAGGAAGACAACATGTAAAGGGGAGCTGGAAAGAAGATGGAGAATAGAGTTTGTACCACATTGGGATATGGAGGTTGTGGACAAGATAGTGCATTTGAGATGGAAAGTCACATTGTAACCAGGTGTTATTTTTTTTTAAAATTTGTGTCCTTTTTATTAATATCTTTTGATTTTATATTATTTTCATTTCCAGATATATCCTTCCCCCCTCTCTTACTAAGGGAACCATCCCTTGTGATGTAAGTATAAACAAGGAAGAGAAAAAAACAAATGGTTGAGTACAAAGTAACCCATCAACTGAGTCTGAGAGTACATACAATATTCCACACCCATATCCAGTCACCTCTGAAATGAAGACAGAGAAATTTTTTTTAACTCTCCTCCAGGGTCAAGTTTGGTCATTACAATTACCCAGCATTAACTTTTGTTGTTATTTCCATTTATAAAGTTGTTGTCATTCTGTATATTGTTTTCCTGCTTCTATTCATTTTCTCTGAATCTTCATATTCATAATAATATCCAATTAGTTTCATGTAATTTATTTAGCTATCTCCCACCTGATGAACAACTATTTTGTTTCTAATTCTTCACTACCACAAAAAATTGCTTCCATGACTATTTTGTCTTTGACCTCCCTGAGGTACACACCAAGGTGTAGGATCTCTAGGTCAAAGGGTATGAATAGATTCCCTTACAAAATGGTCAGAATGATCTTGCAAGGTGGACATACAGATATACTACTGTCCTCATGCTACAGAGTTGGAAACTGAGCAGCAAAGAAACAATGTGACTTGCCCATGACTCTACAAAGCAAGCTAGTATTAGAGCCAGAATTTGAGAGTACCTCTTAGTGCTAGGCAACTGCCTGCCTGCCTCCAAATATAGGACTCTGCTATGAAAAGCTGCCACAACGATGGCATGGCCCTCTTTATTTTGTCTATTGACAACAGGATAAGCCAAATGCAGTCTCTTAAAATTATTACTGCTGTAAAGTCTCTGTTTACCTGAGAGATGTGAATGGCTTTGAGTGGAGAGGTATTTAAGTACACAAGTTCAGTAAATTGTCTGTCCTATCCTCAGCTCCCAGATGACTAATTATGCATGATTTTGCAGGTAATCAATTACACCATGGACTAATACAAATCCTTTGACGCTACTGTGGTGTGCTGTGCAAACACTGTACAAAGCCAGGGCCAAAGCTTCAGAAGGTTTCTCCACATTGAACAAATGGACTGAATAAAATGTTTGCGACGTTGGCAGAAGTGTTATGTTCTTGAGACTAATGCCATATGCCAGGTAGCAGTTTGGAAAGCATTTTCTTTCTTTTTGGATGAGTTCCAGGTCTGTTGAATGGGTATTTATAATTAGAGTGTCATCTCAGCCTTAATTATAGCAATGTAGCCCAGTGCTGACATTCCTGTTTCTGACAACCCTGTCTGCCCCCTAGTTACATCATTTCCCCAAAATGTTTATTTAACCTATATAAATCTATGTTTACCACGAGTTTTATGGTTATTAAATCAGAGGAAATGAAACATTACTCTGAACTATAGAACAGGAAAGGATCCTAGAAATTATGTGCTCTAACTCCCTCGTGTGACAGAGCAGGAAACTGAGGCAGAGAGAAAATAGTGACTTGCCAAAGTCATGCAACCAGTTAGCTGGATTAAGGGAACTAGAACTCAGTTTTCCTATTACTCTTATGCATATAATTCACATTTATAAAAAAACTAGAAGTACTTCTGACTTTGTACTGAAAATCTCAGTTTTGGAAATCATCCCACCTGGATCATAGTCCATCTATGAAAGTACAGTCATGGGCAAATTACTTGGGACAAAGTAACAACTTTGTTGGCTTATGCAAATAAACCTTACAAATTTTTCCATCTTAAAAAAAAATCAGCCTTAAAATACAACATTCTTTTTGCTGAAAAACTTGTTTTATATAATTTGTCATTGAGTTTGCAAGGTTTTTAACAGATATTCTTCAATTCTTCATCATGAAAACATATCATATTGGGTAATAAATATACCTTTGACAAACCTGTGGCCCACCTCTAAAATATACTGGTAGTATGACCTTGGGCAAGTCATTTAATATCATACTGTTCTTGACAATTTTCTAAGACTAAAACTTATAGAGAAGATGCTGACCTACATTTATAGCAGGTCTTTTCTCCTCTGGGAGTTCCCCATAGCAATGAAATCTCAGGCCTAGTCTATACTTATCCTCTTGACAAATGGTGCATTAAAAAAAAAATCTTGCCTTGATTATAGAACATAGTTTATAGAACATAATGGGGTTTAAATTATATGAATCCCCAGGACTTTGAAGCATATCTGCTTCTCAGTATATCAATTTATTTATTTTTTATTTTTTGCTTTTTGGAGGGCAATTGGGGTTAAGTAACTTGCCCAAGGTTACACAGCTAGGTTTTTGTTTGTGTGTGTTAAGTGTCTGAGGTCGGATCAAAACTCAGGTCCTTCTGACTCCGGGGCCGACACTCTACTCACTGCGCCACCTAGCCGCCCCTATCAATTTATTTTTTAGAGTTCATCATTTTCTCAGTGGGAACCAGACCTCCAGGCCAAATGGAAATAACAAATTCCCCCCAAGTTTTTATAGATATTTTACAGTTTGGCGAATAATAATTCCTAGTATTTATATAGCATGTTAAGGTTTTGAAAGTGCTTAACATATGTCATCTTATTGGATGCTCACAACAATCCTGCGAGATAGATACTATCACCTCCATTTTACCCATGAAGAAACTCGGGCTGAGAGAGTCATGTAGCTCAGTAAGTAACACAGTCAGGATTTGAGCTAAAGTTTAGTCCAAATTTCCATACTCTCTGTTCAGTTCTCTATCTGTTGCATTACTGAGCATACAATAAAGTATGTCTAGACATTGCAGGCTCACCAGGACTTCTTACAACAGTTTTTGTGTAGTGCTGAATGAAAAAAATGAGTTTCTCTAGTAAAAATGACCTTTTCCCCCAGTCTTCAGTACTCCAGTATCTGTAATATCTTTCCTATGAGAAACAGTTTTTTTTGCTATTCTTTGTGATATTCTTCCAACTTCAAGAAGCTCATACCACATTGTGGGGGAAGCAGTAATATTCTACCTCCCCAAGTTTCTAGTTTTATCTGAAAGCCTTTACTTGTTTTCTGAGGATTAATTAGGATGTTTTAATGCAATAGGTTGTGAATTCTTTTTTTTTAAAAATTCCTAAACACAATTTTCTTTTTTCTTTAGTGTTACTGATGCTGTGTAGGTTTGAAAGGTCCTTGAAATGTTTGACCTCTGCACACCAATAGATGTTGCTCTATCTCCAATATTCACTGAAGTATGCTGTTTAAAAGCTTCAACTTTTGCACACTTCCTTGGAGTGGTAGCCATTCTTAAAATCCATAGAATTAAATACACAATAAAAGAATGCATTGACATTTGTGTATGCACAAAGGTTAACACCCAGCTGAGAGAGCTAACTAAAGATGGAGAAACCAATCCAAATTGTTTCATGTAATCAAAATCAGAAAATAGTCTAGAATCAGTAGTAACATAAATGCATGACCATTGCTGTCAAAAAGTCAAACAATATCAAAATTATTGATTGTCCCAAGTCAACAGCATCCTACAGCATGTAAGCCCTGCAGAGATACTTGAAGCATACTGATGTTCAGTGAGTTGCCCAAGGTCACACAGTTAGTAAATATTAGAGGCATGATTTGAAGTCAAGTCTTCCTAATTCCTAGGCTATCATGTTATCTACTAAAGCAATGGTGCCAAACTCTATGGGCATATTGATCTAGAAAGCCACAAATTAACATTATCTGTGTTGTATTATATATTGTTTATATGTTTGAATATTTCCCTGTTACATTTTAATCTGGTTCAAGCTATAATTTTGTGGGCTGAAAGTTTGACACCAACACCTTTACACTGTATTATACTGCCTCTGTGATTCCAATTTAGTAGTTTAAAAATATCTTCTTGTTGAAGGGGACTAAATGACAAGGAACAGAACACCTGATTTGGGGGTAGGAAAGAAAGAATACAGAGTGGAGATAGCCTGTAATTCTTCAGTCCACTTAGGAAAGTCGACTAAAGCTGACAACATACTGGCAGGCACTTAATAAAGTTCTTGACACCTTGTTATTTTCCAGGGTTACAGTGTTCTTGTGGTTGTTGTCTTTCATGAGCTGCTCAGAATCCTTCCAGGAATAGAAGTTTAAGATTATTACATTGACTGGCTAGAATGGCAAAATGTGAGGCTATCAAAGAACATACACATCATTTTCATTGTCTGAAATTATATACATACACGGTAGACATTTAAGAAATATTTGCTGCATCTTTTTTAATAAACCATCATTTAGGTTCTTGGTGCTAATGAAATCCTAGGGAAATTCACCAACTCATAGCTTTTTCTTTTTAAAATAAATAATATTTTTATAATTACATATAAAGATAGTTTTCAGCATTCATTTTTTTTAAACAAATACTTTATTAACTTCTGTTTCGCCAGATTTTGGGTTACAATCATTTTCCCCCCATTATTCCCCTACCCAACCTCCCAGAATAGTAGTCCCACAAGATATCGCTTCCTCCAATCTGCTCTCTCCCATACCTTCTCCCAAATCCCCATCGACTTTTCCATTAGAGGAAGGTGAATCTTTGTGTCCCAATGCCTGCACATCTTATCTCCCTATTACAAGCAAAAGAGTATTAATAATAGTATTTATATATATTGGAAATATTTAATGTTACGACCTCGAATTTCAGATCCATTTCCTTCCTCCCTTGTCACCTATTCCTTCTTGGGAGATAAGTAATTCAGTATATGTTGTACATGTCTAGTTATGCAAAACATTATCACAGTAGATATATTGTACAAGGCTGCTTATAATTCCCTCCCACTCATCCCACCCCCCACCTGGTCCATTCCCTACATGATCCTGTCCCTCTTCTATAGTGGGTACTTCCAACCTCCCCTCACCCCAAGGATGCCCTCCCATCCATCATCCCTCCTCTCATCTACCTTCCCCCTATCCTGCTGCAGGTTGAGATATCCCATTTAGTATGTATGTCATTTTCTCCCTGAACCAAATTCAATGTGAATGTGGTTTTGCCTTTTTAGCCTTCCTTATTCTCCCCCTCCTTTGCAGCCACTTCCCCTTGCTTCTTCTACATGGGATAGTTTACCCTACCCTGTCTCTCCCCATCTCCTCTTGCCACTTTCCTCTCTCACCTCATAATTTCATCCCTTGAGTATTCTCCCTTCCCAACAAATTCAACCTATGCCCTCTATCCATATATAACTGTAACCATATACACACACATTCACATATGTATTCATATGACCACACCCCCTTCTTCCATTATTTTCATAGTGAGAAAGATATCATCAGTCACAGTTATTGCTTTTCCATATAGGAATGAAAATAGTTCAACTTTGATAAGTTCCCCTTGATCTCTCTTCCCCGATTACCTTCTCAGGCATCTCTTCCTTCCTGTGTCTGGATGTCAAATTTTCTATTCAATTCTGGTTTTTTCCTCAAGAATGCTTGAAAGTCCTCTATTCCACTGAATGACCATATTTTCCCCTGAAACAAAATACTCAGTTTTGCTGGGTAGGTGACCCTTGGGTTCATTCCCAGTTCTTTTGCCCTCTGGAATATCATATTCCATGCCCTTCGATCCCTCAGTGTAGAAGCTGCCAGGTCCTGGGCTATTCTGATTGTGTTTCCACAATATTGAAATTGTTTCTTCCTGCCTGCTTGTAGTATTTTCTCCTTGATCTGGGGATTCTGGAACCTGGCTATAATATTCCTGGGAGTTTTCTTTTTGGGATCTTTTTCAGGAGGTGATCTGTGGATTCTTTCAACCTCTATTTTGCCCTCTGGATCTAAAACATCAGGGCAGTTTTCCTTGAGAATTTCTTGAAGGGTGATTTCTAGGTTCTTTCCTTGATCATGGCTTTCAGGTAGTCCAATAATTTTTAAATTGTCTCTCCTGGATCTATTTTCCAGGTCAGTGGTTTTTCCCATGAGATATTTCACATTGCCTTCTAATCTTTCATTTGTTTGGATCTGCTTAACAGCATCTTGATTTCTCATAAAGTCATTAGCTTCCATTTGCTCCAGTCTAACTCTGAAGGAATGAATCTCCTCAGTGAACTTTTGAGATTCTTTTTCCATCTGGCAAATTCGACTTTTTAAGGCATTCTTCTCCTCATTGCCCTTTTGGGCCTCCTTTGCCATTTGAGCTAGTCTATTTTTTAAGGTGTTGTTTTCCTCAGTCAGGCTGTTGACCCTCATTTCATACTTTTCCTGCATCCTTCTCATTTCTCTTTCTAATTTTTCCTCCACTTCTCTTATTTGATTTTTAAAGTCCTTCTTAAGGTCCTCTATGGCCTGCAACCCGCTCATGTTTTCCCCTGGGGCTTTTGGAGCAGGACTTCTGACCTCACAGTCCTTTTCCCGCTCTATGCCCCCAAAATAGGAGTCTAGGGTTGCATTTTTCTGTTTCCTTTGCCTTGGCATGTTGCCACTTAATTGCTTGACTTTTGGGCTTGTTGCCACACTATGGCTTTAAGGCCAGATAGAGGAATTTTCGTCCCGAACGTGTGGGGGGCAACTTCCGTTTCTGGCAAGCTGTAAACCCACCCACAACTTCCACCCTAGATCACAATCCAGATCCAGGGAGGTTAAAGCAAGAGCGATTACCCCCCAAGACTGATCGCTGGATCTCCCCACGATTTGTAGGCTGAGAGCCAGAGCTGCCTCTGAAAACTGCAAAATGGCGTGTCTCCTCAGCGGCTTCTAGCCCCCAGGGGAGGGAGCTGACGCATTCCCCAAATACAGGTCCCAAAGTCCACAGGACACTAACCTCTTACTTTGTCCTAGGCATGTCTATGTTGATAATTCTGGAGTCGCCACAGCTCCTGGTGTTCTGGGGTTCCTCCAGCTGGCTGCTGGCCCTGCCGCCCTGGGGCTAAAACCTCGGCTCAGGCGGACCTGGGCTCGGCTCAGCTCCTGTGCTCTGCGCTCTGCACGCTGCCAGGTCCCAGACCTCTGCGCTGGTCCTTCCTGCAGGGCTGCTGGGCTGTCCTCAGCTGGAGGTTAGCTTCTCTGTGTCGTTCTGTGGGTGCTGGGGCTCCAGAAGTTGTTCAGAGTCCCCTTTTACATAGTTTGGGGGGAATCTGTGGGCAGAGTGTCTTGGACGAGCTGTTTCTACTCCGCCATCTTTCAGCATTCATTTTTAAATAAGATTTTCAGTTTCAATTTTTCTCCCTTCCTCCCTCTCCTCCCTGCTTCCTAAGACAGCCAGCAATCTGATTAAGGTTATACATGTAACATATGGATTAATACCATGCATTAATATAGTACATGTTTGACCATGCTTAGATAACCTTATTTCCCTCATCTGTAATATAATTGCTTGGACTAGATCCCCTTTGAGGTTTCTTCTACCTCTAAATCTATTTTTCTAATAATAGGAATCATGATAGCTGACCGTACCTATCATTTCAATGCCATAGGAAACTCCTGCATAAGGAGACTTCTTCCAATGTAGGTTGACATCTTCTTTGTAATTTATAGTCTTTAGAGAATTGCTTTGAGCAAAGGTGTCAAACTTGGTGGGGCTAAATGTGTCCTGAACCAGATTAAAATTTATGTAATTGAGAAATGTTTAGCAAAACAAATAAAAATACAATAATACAACATAGATAATGCTAACTTGTAGTTTTCTAAGTCTCAATCTGAATCTCCAAGGATCCATTTCTATTTGGATTTGGCACCATTGGCCTAGTGCACTGAGAGATTTATTGACTTGTCCAGAGTCACAGTACCAGTATGTATCGAGCAAGGCTTGATCAAAAGTCTTCTTGGCTTCCTGGCCAGCTCTCTACCCATTGCCTCTCTGAATGCAAGTGTTATTATTCCCTTTTTACAGAAGAAGAAACAGTAGTAGAAAAATAAAAGGACTGGATTAAAGGCATCCTGGGTAGATCTGGATTTGAACCCATTGTGTTCTACTCCAGATCCTGCGATCTTTCATGACATAGTAACATCATTCTAGCAAGAGGATCTATAAGATTTCTAAGGGGAATCAGTTGCATAGTTGTATAAAAGAGTATACTGTGATAGACACTGAGGCTTTACCCCAAAATGTAAGATAACCAACTGGTTTCTGATTTTTTGGGCAACTTATTCTTCACTTTTCTCTTAAAAACAAAATGAAACTAGATATTGTATTTATTTTCCATGATAGACTAGATCCAAGTGGAATAGATGTATTATTTTAACTCACCATAGATACCTGGGTTAAAATACCAGATTCCTCTAATGTTTACTTTTCTTTCTTACATTATTCTTAGAGACTGTTAGTTTGTGTCTGGTTTTCTTGGTCAAATGTTTTGAAAGTTCCAGCTGACTTCAACTTTACTATAGAAAAACAGAACTGGAAAAACTGAATATGATTCAATCATTCAAGAAGATACCAATTTGGGTGTGAATAACAGGGAAATCACAGGCTCAGAGCACTGTGACCCTAAGTCTAATGATGGTGAATCTTTGTACATAAAGACAGTTTCTGTAGGAAGAATACAAACAATTTTTGAGTAAAATGATAGTGAAGGCCATATATAGGATATATTTCTGACTCCTGGTATTTTAAATCTACTGGTATTTTAAATCCTTCTTACTTTTGTCATGGAGAACTTGCTGTGACTTCCCAAGATATGTTCCCCTCCACAGCCCAATTGCTAGGGATCATATTCCTTAAAGTTGCTTCCTCCTATCTTCATTAGTCTCCCTCTAGAATGCCTCTACCTTCTGTCTCTGCTCCCCACTGAATGAATTAATAAAGCATTAATACTTTGTGCATTTATTCTAGGCCTTTGGTGAGTATATCAACTGAGGTGGCAGAAACCATTTGGTTTCTAGGCCCTGCCCCCCCAAAAGACCAAGGTCTCTCACTGCATCCAATGTCATCTCTAGTCGTTCTGATCTATGTCTTGACACTGGACCCAGATGGCTCCAGGAGGAGAGAGTGAGGATGGTGACTTTGCATAGTCCTGCCTCACTTAAATCTAATTGACTTGCAAGTCATGACATCACCTTCCTGATGTCATGGTCTTCTCTGAGAATGAAGGACAAACAACAACAACAACAAGGCCCTGCCCAATCACATCCTTGTTATCACTGAGTAGTTGCAGTACATAAATGCAGCTAAGGGAAGGCTAATGCAATTTGATTCTGTGAGTCACTATTTTCACATGTTTGGTGTTGCCGATGCCATTGAGATCTTGCTGTTGGAATGGGAATTTGGAGCCAATTTGTTTACTATGATGCCAACAGATGACAGTAGACTAAACCTGACAGCAGCAGTTGCATATCATTATTGTCGTCGTTGTCGTTGTCATCATCATCATCATCCTCACTTGCTTCTCTTTATTGGCACTGCCCATGTAGGATCATTTTGACCACTATGCTATAAGTGGAAAAAATATAGGATTTTGGTCAGAAGACCTAGTTACCCATCCCAATTCTGCTGCTTATTACTTATGTGACTGGGAAATCAACCTACCAACCAATCAATCAACATGCATTTATGGAGAACTTGCTATTTAACAGGCACTGGAGATAACAAAGATAAAAATGAAACATTTAATTCCACCAGGGAACTTATATTCTATTTGTGGAGACAACATGTATTTAAGTAGATACAAAATATATATGTATGATGTGTGTGGCACCAACCATGCTGGAAGTACGGCCATAGCACCAGACATGGCACCTATACTTCCTTTTACTCCCTCTGGGATGGCTTACTCAGATTAACCTGTTCTCACTCTAGCTCCTGGGCGGTGTGATGGTGGGGAATGTTCTCAAAGGGAGACAGCTATGATCCAGATTGCTTGCTCCCAGGATCCTAGGAGTAAGCCTGGTATGCTTATGCTTGTTCCCTTCCCTTCCTCTTTCCTTGCAGAAACCTAGCAGCAAGACACTTTAGTATAGAAACCTATGTGTTCAGGGAAACTCATGACTCTATACTGCAAGTCTAGTCTCTCATATGGAATAATCTGTACAGCATATTAGCTTCATTTTTATGAGACTGTTCTCAAGGTGACCAAAGTTTCTTTCCTGCTACTCTTGGGTCATGGATGCAGTTCTCTATTCTCTTAGTAAAGCAGCAGTATTGCAGTCTTTCAGTGAAACACAAGGCTAAGACTGGAGTCTATAGATTTCCAGGTCTGTGTCTTTGATTAGGGACTGAAGCGATTTAAGTGGCTATTTCTCTTAAGCTGGAGAACCAAAAGGCATCTATCTGCTCTCTGGGACCCTAAACAATTTACCTATAAGGGGCAGCTAGGTGGTGCAGTGAGTAAGAGCGCCGGTCTTGGAGTCGGGATGACCCGAGATCGAATCCGGCCTCAGAAAATGAGCACCCACGCATAAATAATGACTAGCCATGTAACCTTGAGCAAGTTACTTAACCCCACTTGCTTTAAAAAAAAACAAAAAAACAAAAAACCAATTTACCTACAGATGGTGCTAAAGAGTGGCATTGACAAGCCCAGTCAGCTCTTTACATAGCAGAAAGATTCTGCTTTCATTATTGAGTTCTCATCAACTTCAGAGTAGATTCCACACCTGGCTACAGGCCTTGTCTGTCCTCAGTTAGCTCTCAGGCTGTAGGTGGCACTCAATAGCAATGTAGAGAAGTCCAGTCAGTTCTTCATTCAGTGGCATTCTGTTCTCTTCAATGAGCTCTCAGTAGCAATTAGATAGAGCCTGACAGAGAACAGTCATGGGGCTCAGTCTGAGACAGCTGCTCCAATTTTCTGATTCTCTTCCACTCTATTTCTTTCAAGCAATAGGAAAGTCTCTCTCTCTCTCTCTCTCTCTCTCTCTCTCTCTCTCTCTCTCTCTCTCTCTCTCTTTCTCTTCTCTTCTTCATCATCATCATCTCCTCCTCCTCCTCCTCCTCCTCCTCCTCCTCCTCCTCCTTCTTCTCCTTCTTCTCCTTCTTCTTCTTCTTCTTCTTCTTCTTCTTCTTCTTCTTCTTCTTCTTCTTCTTCTTCTTCTTCCTCTCTCTTTCTATTTCTTCCCTTTCTCCTCTTCCTCTGTTTTAGGTATCTAGGATGTTTTCTTCTCTTTTTGATTTCTAACTTCTCTTCAGTCATCTGTCTTTTCATTATAAATGGTTAATAAATTACTTATGGAATTATTTATTATGACTAAGGGAATGGTGGAGGCAGGCATGTCAAGTTCTTTGAATACTCACCAGGGAAGGCCACAATGGCAGCAAGTTGGGAGTAATGCTTCAATCATATTTTAATAGGGCATAGAGCATACAGTGGCAAGAGATTTGAAGGGTACAGAGGCAGATGGTATGAAGATAGAGAATACAGATAGGCAGCATGAAGAAGAGGATGAGAGAGGAAGATGCAGAGAATCACTAAAGTAACCACAGATCAGAGTTGAGAGGACTTTGGCAGCATGAACTAATGCTGGGATGTGGGAGTATTTGGGGAGCAGGAGTTTGGGGTCTCATTTTATAGGGTTTTGGTAGGGGACAGATTAATTCCTATCTATCCCACCTTAGGGTTAGTTCATAAGCATATCCATACGTCTCAAAGTTATCAGCAACACCTGATGTTCTATTGGTCTTATCGAAGATGTCTAGTTTATTTTAGGCTTACAACCATGGACAATCAGCAGGAATGAGGGACCCTTACATACAGTAAAGTCTAGCTGGCTTCTCTTGATTTAGCATATAAGCTAAGGATTGGTTTTAGTTAATTTATGAGATAATTTGCAAGTAACTGTTATGGTCCCTAAATCTATGGGATGGTCTGTAAGTGATTTCTACATTCCTGCTGTGGTTGCTACTTACTGACTACACTAGAAGGTGGTTATAGTCAGGCAGACCAGAACAAGATGCAATTTTAACACAGTCAGGGCCTCTTCATGAGGAGTGACCCATCTCTAAATTAGGTTGAGAAAGCAAAAATCCAAAGCTCAATACCTACGACACAAACAAAAAGTATATATTTTTTCATAGTTCTCAAGTGGAATTAGAAGAGGCAAAGAAGGAACTAAGCTATCACTCTTTGCAGATGATATGATAATATACTTAGAGAATCCTAAAGAATCAAGTAAAAAACTACTTGAAATAATAACTTTAGCAAAGTTGCAGGATATAAAATAAGCCCACATAAATCATCTATATATTTCTAACTAAGCCCAACAGCAAGAGATAGAAAGAGATGGGGGCAGCTAGGTGGCGCAGTGAGTAGAGCGCCAGCCCTGGAGTCAGAAGGACCTGAGTTGGGATCCGGCCTCAGACACTTAACACATGCAAACAAAAACCTAGCCATGTAACCTTGGGAAGTTACTTAACTCCAATTGCCCTCCAAAAAGCAAAGAGAGAGGGGGGGGGGTGGTGGTGGGGGGAGAATAGACATTATAAAACATTTAGTGGTCTCCCTGCCAAAACAAACCCAGGGACTATATGAACACAATTACAAAATACTTTTCACACAAATAATGTCAGACCTAAATAATTGGAAAAACATCAGTTACTTGTGGGTAGGCCAAACTGATATAGTAAAAATGACAATTCTACCTAAATTAATTTCCTTATTTATTGCCATACCGATCAAACTACCACAAAATTATTTGAGTTAGAAAAAAATATCAAAATTCATCTGGAAGAATAAAAGGTCCAGAATATCAAGGGAATTAGTGAAAAGAAATGCTAAGGAAGGTGGCCTAGTCATACTAGATCTTAAGTTGTATTATGAAGCAGCAATCATCAAAACCACTTGGTACTGGCTAAGAAATAGAAGGGTAGACCAGTGGAATAGGTTAGGTACAAAAGACATAGTAGTCAATGATTATAGCAATCTACTGTTTTGCAGACCCAAGGAACTCCACTTCTGGGATAAGAACTCACCGTTTGACAAAAACTGCTGAGAAATCTGGAAAAGAGTAGGTAGAAACTGGGCATAGACCAATGTCTGACACTGTATACCAGAGTAAAGTCCAAATGGGTACTTGTGGTATGATCTTGGTATAAAGGCTGATACTACAAACAAATTAGGGGAGCAAGGAATAGTTTATCTGTCAGATTTATGGAGAATGGAGGCATTTATGACCAAACAAGAGATACATTATGAAATGCAAAATGGATAATTTTGATTACATTAAATTGAAAAGTTTTTGCACAAAGTCAATGCAACCAAGATTAGGAGGGGAGCAGAAAACTTGGGAAAGAATTTTTACAACCAGTGTCTCTGATAAAGGCCTCATTTCTAAAATATATAGAGAACTGAGTCAAATTTACAAGAATACAAGTCATTCCCCAAAATAGCCAAAGAATATGAATTTAGAGGAAGAAATTAAAGCTATCTATTGTCATTTGAAAAAACGCTCTAAATCACTATTGATTAGAGAAATGAAAACCAAAACTCTGAGGTACCACATCACACCTATCTGATTGGCTAACATGGCAAAACAGAAAAAAAATTATAAATGTTGGAAAGGATGTGGGAATTTTGGAACACTAATTCAATGTTGGTGGAGCTGTGAGCTGATCCAAACATACTGGAGAGCAACTTGGAACTATGCCCAAAGGGCTATAAAAATGTGCATACCCTTTGACCTAGCAATACCACTTCTAGGGCAATATCCCAAAGAGATCATAAAAATAGGAAAAGGACCCACATGTACAAAAATATTTATGGTAGCTCTTTTTGTGTTAGTCAAGAACTGGAAATCGAGGGGATGCCCATTCATTAGGAAATGGTCAAATAAGTTGTGGTATATGAAAGCAATGGAATACTCTTGTGCTATAAGAAATGATGAACAGGCAGACTTCAGAGAAACCTGAAAAGACTTATATGAACTAATGCTGGGTGAGGGAAGCAGAACCAGAAAAACATTGTACACAGTAACAGCTACACTATGTGAGGACTGATTTGGATAGACTTAGCCCTTCTCAGCAATGCAAGGACCTAAAACAATTCCAAAGAACATATGATGAAAAATGCCAGTCACATCCAGAGAAAGAACTATGGAGTCAGAATGCAGACTGAAGGAGATTTTCTTTTTCTTTTTTTTGCTTTTATTTATTTTTTCTTTCTCATGATTTTTCTCATTTGTTATAATTCCTCTATGCAACATGACTAATGTGAAATTGTGTTTAATAGGAAAGTATGTGTAGAGCCTATATTAAATTGCAAGTCCTCTTGGGGAAGGAGGGAAGAGGGAATAGGAGAAAATGTAAAACTTATGGAAGTGATTGTTGAAAACTAAAAATAAATAATTTAATTTAATAAAAAAAGAAAAAAAAATTATAGTTTCTTACCTTCAACCCCCTGAAAATAAATTATATGTAAATGAGTTGTTACACAAATATGCATTATAGCCATTCCGGCTTTCAGTCAGTACTTGAGTCTTTGAGGGGCATACTTTCACATAGGTCTGTCAAGCTGACTGTGTCCTTAAATATTTGTATCTAAGAGACTGGTTTACTCAAATATTTTTATCTGTGTTCCTCATGCAAGTGTTTTTTCTCCCCCTTTTGCCGAATAAAATGTCCACACACAAAAGGAAATGTACTATATACAAAATGATTATAAGGTAATCCTTTTTTTTTTGGGGTGTGTGTGTGTGTGTGTGTGTGTGTGTGTGTGTGTGTGTGTGTGTAGGGAGTGCAACTAATAGCTACGGAAATCAGGAAAGTTTCATGTAGCAGGAGACAAAGGAAGAATTTTGAGGGAAACCAGGGATGCCAAGGAGGTATGTTTCAAGCATTGGGGACAATGAGTCTAAAGGTGCAGTATTAGGAAATAAGGCATCATATGTAAGGAATAGTAAGAAAAGCCCTTGAACAATAGAAGGGTATGACATATAATAAGTTTTAAAACGTAAGCGGCGGTGCCAGATTGTGAAGTACTTTAAAACTAAACAAAGAGCACTCCCCTTCTCTAGGCCTCAATGTTCTTCTCTTGTAAAATCAGGCAGTTTCTCTCAATGATCTCTAAGGTTCAAGCTCTAAAAATCTTGTATACCACTAATAAAAATATCTGTTTTTTATCTCCATCACTAATTGCTATACATCATGAATCTTCCTACCTCAGACACCCATAAAAATCCTATGGATAGTCCATGTAATCAACTGGCTTCCTAAATTGTTGTTCCCACAGAAATAACTATTGGGGGATTGTCCTTTTGTTGCTTTCAACTGTTTAAAATTCTAGGTTTCCAACACCTTATAGAAATCTACTGAAACTTCAGTTTTCCTTTCCTCTCCTTTCTTTTCCTTTCCTTTCCTCTATTTGCCATGTGAAGAAACTTCCATGAAAAGGGTGAGAGCTTAAAGCGATACTTTAATACGGGGTTTACATAATCAAGAGGAAATATCCAAGGAGAAATTAGAATAGGGAATTATTGTATTCTGTTTATTCTACCCTTCCTGGAATTTTCTAGGGTATTCTGAAAACAATTTCTATTTTTCTTTCCTCTTTTTCTCTCTCTTCTTTCACCTTCTTCTCTTCTCATCTTTCACCTAACATCATTTATTCGTTCAATAAATATTTATTAAGTGCCTACTATGCACCAGACACTGTGCTAAGTAAGCACTGGAGAAAACCACTTCATGTTTCCTTCTCTGTTTTCATTTCTTCTTTTCTCTTCTTTTCCCTCATCCCTTCCTAATTCTTCCTCTCTTCATTTGTTCTCCCCCATTCTTTCATCTCTCCCTCCTTTGTTCCTTCCTCTTCTCACCAATTTTCCTTATCTTTCTTTCCTCTCTTACTATCTCTTCTTTCCTACTATAGGCAGAGAGAACAATCAGTTAGGAAGCAATTGTAACAATCCAGGAGGAAGTGATAAAAAACTAAACAAAGGTGGCATCTCTATCACTAGACAAGTATTTATTAAATGCCAAGTATATGCCAGGCACTGGAGATATAAAGAAAGGCAAAGACAGCTCTTGTCCTCAAGGAGTTCATAGTCTAATTAGAGAGACAACATGCCCCAGGATGTACAAACAGGATATATGCAGGGTAAGTTAGAGCTGATCTCAGAGTGAAGGCATTAAGATTAAGGAAGATCGGGAGAAGTTTCTTGTAGAAGATAGGGTTTTAGCTGAGACTTGAAAGAAGCCAGGGAAACTGGGAGATGGAGATGAGAAGGAAAGGCATTCCAGGCATAGGGAATAGTCATTGAAAATGCATAGAGTTGGGAATATTTAAGTCCCAGATATTTGGGAGGTTTATTTCTCAGATAAAATTTAACATGAAAATATTCAGTCATCTGAAGGATCACATTTCCCAAACTAGTTCCAGGTTTTGATTAATTTTTTAAAATAGCATTATATGAATTGAAGAAAATGTTAAACCACCTCAAGATCTGACTTTTAGAGATCTGTTTCTATAGCTGGAAGTATTCTTTTTTTTTTTCAGTAATGGTATCATATAGTAAATACAAATTTAAAACAATTTTAGAGGAATTTGATATAGTGTATATGCTAATAAATCTAAACAAATGCTGAATCTAATATTCTTGCCTTATTTGTGTTACTTTGATTTGTTTTATGAATAATATAGCATTGTTCCATATCCCCAAGAATTTCTTTCCTTTATTTAAATACCTTTACTTATTAGATTTGTTTTAGGCAAACACAATGCAAATCTGTCTAATCAGATGATAATGTGTTCATTTGAATATCATGATAACTTACATAAATGGTTATTGTAGCTGTGAGTTCAATTTCAACAATTTAGTAATATGCACTGAGTTGAAAAGAAGCATGACGCTGCTTTTACGTCCAGGGGTTGCTGTACTTAAGTTTAAATGTGGACTCTGTACAAAGTATTAATATATCCATTTTATATAAATTTATATTTTCTTTTAAAATTTTTCTTTATGACCCTTCATATTTAGAAAGGTATTTTGACATATGCTCTTCAAGTGAAATGTAATGTCCCTGGAGATTAGCAAAAGATTGTTTTGGGAATTTTATGTTTGGAGAATATTAAAGAGGTCAGTTTCTCAGGATTGAAGAGGGCAGAGGCGTAATTTGTAAGAAAGCTAGATAGATAGGAGCGGCCAGATTAAGGAGGTTTTCCAAGTCAAACAGAGTTTTAGTTTGGATTCTGGAGGCAATAGAGAATCATTGAAGTTGACTGAACAGAGGAGTGGAGGGGATCTGCTTGAAAGATATTCCCCAGGTAAAATCAGTAGAATTTGGCAGCTCATGGGATGTGGGAGATGGGGAATGAAAAGAACTAAATACAGCTTTAACATTTTGACCCTAGATGACTGGGAAGGTGGGGGCATCATTAAAAGGAAGAAGGAAATTTGAAGCAGGAGAAGGTTTTGAAGGGAAAATGATTAATTTAGTTTAGGACATATTGATTTTGAGGGCACATAGGTGAAAATGTTCAGTAGACTGAAAACATTGGAACTCAAAAAAAAGATCGGAACTCCACATATACATCGTGACATCCTCTGTCTACAACACAGTTAAAGTGTGTGTATATGTGTATTGTGGACCCCTTTGACAGTCTAGTGAAGCTTATGGACCTCTTCTCCGAATAAGGTCATTAATGCTTAAAATAAAGTGCATAGTATTAAAAGAAAGCCAATTATGTGGAATTTTTTAAAAAATTATGGATCCTATGTTAAAAATCCTTGTCAGAGAAGGAATAATAAGTAACTGAAAACATAAATGAGGAGAATATAATGAGAAGAGAAAAAAGGGCTGAAGATAGAGTCCCAGGGGATATTAGCACCCAAAGAACAGTAGGAGGACATCCAATCACTGAAGGAGATTAAGAAAGGGTCAGAAAGGTAGAAAAACAAGTAAAGCAGTGTCTTGGGAGTCCAGGGAGCAGTGATTATACAGAAAAGATAATCAGGAGTATCAAATGCCAATGTCAATGTGAAATGCTTAATATCAAAATTAGGACTGATGGGGAAAATAGATGTTATAATTAAGAAGTCATAAGTAATTTTTGAGAGAGAGTTTTTTGTAGAATGGTTCAGTAGAAAAGTACATTTTAATGAATTGAGGAATGAAAAGTTATTAAGAAAATGTAGGTAGAGAGTGTGGTCTATTTTATTCTTTCCAGAAATTTGGCATGAACAGGACAATAGAGATGGGATAATAATTTGCTTAGATGACAGGGTCAAGAGAAGGTTGATTAGATTGTTGTGATCAAAGACGGGAATTTCAGAGCACAGAATAACAGAATCTCAAAGTGGATACGTTCCTCTGTATCCATCTAGTCCAACCTATTAGTAAAATGGAATCTCTGATTACACCCTACCTGAGAAGTAATTATACCATCTCTGCTAAAGATATTCAGTAAAGGGGAAATCATTTCCTTCCAAGACAGCAAATTCTACTTTTGGATAGTTCTACTTATTATCAAGATCTTTCTCACATTAAGCTTGAATTTGCCTTGTTGCAATTTCAATAAAACAATAAGCATTTATTAAATGCCTATTTATGCATCAGGGGTGAACTCAATGCATTAGATACCTAGGAATACGAATATAAAAGGGAGATCATATCTACTACAGGGAGGTTAACTTCTCATTCTCTTGGTTCTGTCTTCTGGGACTCTTCAAATACTTGAAGACAGATATCACAGCCCCCATTGAGTTTTCTCTTTTCCAAGCTAAACATTCTATGTTCTTTCAATTGATCTTCATATGTATGGATTCAAGGTCCTTCATCATTCTGGTCTTCCTCTGGACACTGTCTAGAATCAGTCCTTTCTAAAGTGTGGTACCCAGAATGGAATACAGTACTCTAATGGGGTCTGACTGACCATGCCAGTAAGTTACCAAATCCAATGGTTGTTTCTCAATCCTCATTCTCCTTAACCTCTCTGTAACCTTTAATACTGTGGATCACCCTCACATCCTTGATACACTCTAGGTTTGGGGGACATTATCCTCTCCTTTTTTCCTATCTATCTGACCTCTCCTCTCAGGCTCTGTTGCTGGATTCTTTTCTAGACCATGCCCTCTAACTGTAGGTATCCCTCAGGATGCTCTCTTGAGCCCTCTTTTCCCTCTATGCTACTTCACTTGATGATTTCATCAGCTCCCATGGATTTAATTACCATCTCTTTCTGATGATTCTCAGATATAGTTCTTCTGCCTTAACTTCTCTGATGACTTCTAGTCTTAATCTTTAATAGCTTTTCAGATGTCTCCAATTGGATGTCCAATAGACATCATAACCTTAACATGTCCAAAACAGAATTCATTATCTTTCACCCAAGGCATCCTTGACTCTTGCCTTCCCTATTACTGTAGAGGACAACACTATCCTCTCAGTCCTTCAGGCTTAAAACCTAGAAGTCATCATAGATTCCTCACTCTCTCACCTTCTCATTTCCAATCCATTGCCAAAGCCTGTCAGTTTCACCTTTGCAACATCTCTTTCATGTGCCCCTGTAGTGTCAATGAAATATTCACAGTGCCCACAGTCACTATAAATATGCCTGCATAGTGCTCGATCACAAAATACAGAAGACAGAAGCAAAACATTTATTCAGACATCCAATCCTAACACCAGGAAACCAAATCCATCCTAGCAACATAGAAATTAATGCACCACAATGTAGCAAAGAGCCACACCATCCTTTAGCCTTCTCACAAACCAGCACAAGCCTAGTTGTCATAGCAGTTGGCAAACACCAACATTTACTCACAAACACATCATCCCTTGGATGAGTCCTCTCTTCCCACTGTGTCTAGCTGCTGTGATTCCCAGTTTCCTGTAGGTTCTGCTCCACTCTTCAGCAAACTCCTCCCACCACAGGCTCCATGTAATTAGTCTACTGGGGGCAGAGTATATCTTGAAAACAGGAAAGGTCTTCAAATTTACCGTTACCATTATAGATCCCTAGCTCTATTCTGCCACTACCCCCACCACCACCCTAGGACAGACCCACATCCGCTCATACCTGGACTTTGTAATAACATGCTTTTGGGTCTGCTTGCCTCAAGTTTGTCCCTACTTCAATCAGTCCTTCATTCAGCCATCAAAGTGGCCAAAGATTTTCCTAAAGCACAAGTCTGACCATATTACTTTCCTGCTTAATGAACTTAAGTGGCTCCCTATAGTTTCCAGGACCAAATACAAAATACTCTGACATTTATATCTCTCAATAGCCCTCTTCCCTTCCTACCTTTCCAGTTTTCTTATACCTTAATCCCGACATACTCTTTGATACAGTGACACTTGCCTCCTGGCTGTTCCAGGAACACAACATTCCATTTCTTGGCACTGGGTGCTTCCTCTGGTTGTACCTTCTGCCTAAATGTTCTCCCTTCTCAACCCTGCCTACTAACTTCCCTGACTTCCTTAAATTCCCAACTAAAATCCTGTCTTTTATAAGAAAATTTCCCAAACCCTCTTGATTCTAGTGTCTGCCTTCTGTTAATAATTTCCTATGTGTCATTTATGTACCTTTCTTTGTACATATTTATTTACATGTTGTCTCTCCCATTAGATTGTAAGGTTCTTGAGGACAGGTACTGTCTTTCGTCTCTTTTTGTTTTCCCAGTGCTTAGCACAGGGCCTGGATCATAGTAGGCATTTAATAAATGTTATTTAATTGATTGAGCTCTTTCTTATGGGTCTCTTTCTGTGGCTTATTCAGAGTTGAAATGTAAGATACAGGAATTAAGGAGGCAGAAGAACTGAAAGGCCAGGGTATCGAGCTTTATGTATTAGCCCAACTCAAATGCTGTCTCCTTCTATGGTCCATTGGAAAAATATCCTGGCCTTGGAGTATCAGCAGAACTGAATTCCAATCCTGGTTATCTTATTTACTAAGTGTATATTCTTGAATAAGTTCCGTAAATTCTTGGGACCTCAGTTTTGGTGTGTGTGGGGTTAGATTAGATGGCCTTTAAATTCCTTCTAGCTTTAATCTGTACTCCTTGCCTGATCCTTCCAGTCATTATAGAATCTCTCTCCACTTAGAAATTACATAGTAGCCCTTTGCTTATAAACTTCTAATGCACTTACCTCATAATATTGTATATTATGGTGGTCTGTACTTGTGTTATTATTCCCTACTTGACTATAAGCTCCATAAGGACAAATAGTATATTTTATCTAAACTTTATATCTCCCTCAATGCTTAATATACAGTTGTATTAACTAATAAATGTTGGTGGAATTGAATTGAGTGTGTGTCTATATATAATATATGCATGCATATGTGTGTGTATATATTTAAAATTAATCCAAGAAGGAAACTGATTGCCCCTAAGATAATTTAAAGCATGTTTTGTATGTGAGATAGCTTATGGTGAATTCTTCTGAGAGGCACATTTTGAAAACCTAAAGAACACCTGAGTTGGATTTAAGTGGAGTTGAAATGATAAATAATCACTATAGATAACCCTCTCACAGCTGTTTTACTAAAGGAAGCAAGGGAGTGAAGGAGCTTCTTCCTTAATGGTTTCAAAGGAAAGATAAATGACATTTATTTATGACTCTGCTTTTAAAAGTTTTATATGCTTCTCTCACTCGTGTATTGTAGAAACAGATAAAACAATTTAAAGGATTCCAATAAAAGCGTCTGGGCTTTGATTTATCATCACATTCTGCCAGCTTGCTCTCCTGTGTCAAAAACTCCCCAGGGTGGTATAATCAAAAATGGAGAGTGCTTACAGAATTTTATCCTTATCCTTGGGTGAATTGTCTTGGCTTCAGGGTGACTCTCCAGGTGGCCTACTGATGCCGAGAGAAGCATCCAAGTCATTATTTCAGGATCAAAGCAACAAGAATAGAATTGATTTTGAGATGCTCATCTCAGTTCCACAGCAGTAAAAGTGGAACTCTGTGATGGTAATTAACCCTTCCTTCCCCTTCCCCTTCCCCTCCCCAAAAAGTAATAATAGGAATTGAGTCTTGTAGTGTAGTGGGAAGAACATTGAAATTAGAAGACATAGGTCTTTCCTAACTAACTCTGTGTGATCTTGAGCTAGTCCAGAAACTCCTAGGTCTCATTTTTCATATGTAAAACAGGATGATTAGATCTTTGTCTAATATGGATTTTAGACCTTTGTCTTTGTGGTTTGTGGTTGTGGACTTGCAAGTGCCATAGTCTTCTTTGAAAACAAAGGACAAACAACAACAACCATGGACAAAGTGCAGAGAATACAAATAGAACAGCGAAATAGACCTTGCTCTCAAGGATCTCATTAATTCTGATGGGGGAGACAAAACATATAGAAGATTTCAACTTCAAGTTAGATTTCATATTTAAGGCTACTTCCATTCTGATGCTCTATGACTCATTTAGGGGATGGCTATGTTTACTTTATAGTTGGTGATGTGATGATTGTTTGTATAAGGTGGAAAAATTTAACTGTTAGACTATAATAGGAACTAGTCTTCACCCTTGGAATGTGGGTATTACTGGCCTTGTTCAGCCACTCCATCTCCTCCCACCAAGAGTGACAGGCTACCTAGTCATCTCAGTGTGCTCTGTCTCCTACAGGGCAATTTCTATACCTGAAGGAGGATAATAGAAATGGCCCATAACTCATAGTTATTGCTATTTTTGTCTCTTAGTGGAGAAGTTAGAGATCCATGCTTACTCTACCTTGGGAGGTTTATAAAAATAGAAAATCAATAAGATTGTCAAACAGAGAACTCCTGGGACCCCAGATAGGGACAATTCAAAGCCCCTAACAATTCAATCAAAGTCCCTTTCATCTTTGTCTGTATACCTTGCTGTCAGTATTCCTTCTTCCCCCCATTTTCTCTGGCTTCCCCTTCACTATAATGAAGCTTATAGATTAGAGAAGGTTTTACTGATCAAATATTTGGTATAAGCCAGCATTAGTACTAATGAAAACAGAAAGTATAAATGTAAATTTGAAAAACAAAAAAACTTTGAAGTTAATATCTGCCCACAGAGGCAGTTAAGAACAAGGGAGAGTCAAAGTGGAGGTGGAGTGGGGAAAGACAGAGCATGCCACCAACTTTTTTTTATCAGATCCTCTGGAGAGATAAGTTCTAACAAGTGTTAGTCTGCTTTAACTATACTACTCCTCAAGAGTCCAACAAAGTGACTGTGGCATTAGTAGCAGAGGCTGCCTGTAGCTTCCTATCCATTTCTCCATTAGTCTTCTTTCTCACTACCTCTCTTGAATTGTCTCCTTGAACTCTTTTGCCCAATCACATTCTGATCTTTCTCAGTCATTACTTCTATGAGGTATGATACCACCTCTTACAATAACTTCTGCTCTAGGAGAAGACAAATAACAACATCTCTTTAAGGCTCATTTTATTTCTACACCTCTCAGGGACCCACATAGCTAAATGCTAAGGACCTTCTCTTTACCCAGAGAATAGGTGTTCAGTGAACCACTCTATTCTTCCCTGGGGTTAGAAAGTTTTCATTCTCTTGCAAATTACCTATGGTATACTTGGCATCTATAATAATACATCAGAGCATCAATATCAAGACAACAGAACAAGGATGACCAACCCAGTAGCTCAGGCAACTATCCCAGGTGTTATTCATGGCAACTGTATATCAACAATATATACAATAACCATAGCAAAGTGTGCATCGCAAGTTAAGTTTCTACATATCGAAATTACATACCAAACATATCACACGACATGTCATAGAAGTATATGTATATCTATAGAACACAAATATGAATAACAGCAATGCAAAAGTAGGGTAATAATAACATCAGTAGGATGTAGTATACAATTACAAAATGTATAGAAATAGCAACTTATGTACAGATAAACAACAAAACTATGCATAGTCAACAGATTAATATAGCTATGATATATACATAATGCATACATAGTAAATCAAACATAAACAAGAAAATAATAAAACTGAAGCATATGTGAATCATTTTGTAATTAATAGGTACATCAATTAACATATGCATTTAAATGCAAAGCATATGTTATATGGATCAGTATTAGAATTTTCTTATAGTAAAACCATTTCTATGTGATATCATATGTAGCTGGTTTCCCATAGAAGAGGCCTAACTCTCCTGTGACCTGTTGATATAGCCACCCCATACTGAAGATGGTTGATAGTATAAGATAATCATAATCCTCCTTTATCAGAATTATGGTCCTGTAATACTGACCCTGAACTTGTAAAAGGCCTCCTCTGGCTAGCAGTGATAATATACTTAGCAGAGCATGTCTTATCTACAGATGAATTTTGTCTTTGGGTTCAGTCCCCACCTCCTACTGAACTGGGTCATAGTACACAGTCTTCCTTATTTGAAATGTTTGTTTCTGAACCACTATTTGCATCAGTCAGTCTCTGAATAACTGATAGATGGTCTTTTTTATTTAGAGACTGGTGAGGTCCATGATGATCAGGGAGTACAACCAACTCAACTACAGGCAATGAGTGGTTGTGATGAAATGACTGTCTTTGCAGTTTCTTTGCTAGTCTCTGGGACAATTTTGTACATAAACAAGTTGTTTAGTCTTGCCATAACCAGGTGTGGAATAGCTTTCTATGTATCTGGAACACATGTTTCCCATAAATGCCAAGATTTCATAACAAAATTGTAACCTTGATAAAACAGAACAAAACAAAACTTGGCATTTTACTGTCATTTGATTTTGTCAGTCCTCTTCTGAACTGAAGTTGTTGTTACATAATAAGCTTTGTTTAGCTTCTTTCTCAGCTGAGAAATTTTGAGTATCTTCAGTGTCTCCATCCTTAGAGATTCCAAAGCATAAGTTGGTAGGCAGGCATGGCTCACACCAAATCAATAGCATGTTGGATGTAAAGGTTGTGGCATTATTTATGATATAATTGCACATTATTCATGGTGCAGCTACATACTTTACTAGGGAAGTGACATGTTAACTCTGTTAAAAGTTTTGATCTAGTCTTATTGTTCCTAACATGTCAATCAATATTCCATTCAGGCTATGAGTCTTGTTGAGGATAGTAAGATATGATTCTATACTTCTTGATACCAGCCAAAGCTGATGTTTCCTTAGAAGACCCACTACAACCAAGAACCACTCCATTCCTCTGTGGGTGATCCTTAACTTTAGTACTTAGACTATAGGGTTCCACATTCCATATAATCAAAAAAACTTTGCTATTAAAAAGATGGGTCATTGTTTTAGTAAGAAATCTGAGGTCATTAAAAGAACTTTGCAGTTTTCCAAAGGCAAACCAATATGATTTTCTGCTTCTGCTCAATTCTGAGTTAAGCCCATTTTCCATTTGCAGTATTCAAGATATATCTATATTTCTATATTATATAATATAGAGGTATAAATATAGGTATAGATATTGATGTAGATATATTTATATATCAATAAAATATAGATATATAGATTGAAAAGAAAACAAACTTTATAGGTTAGATTGTATTGCAAAATTTGTTTATCTATGGCAAAATGCTAACGTTCAGTGGGTTTTATAGATATACTTCTACTTATTGCAATTTGCCTCCCCTCTCCTTATGGCTTGTGAATTTAGAAAGTATTAATTAATTTTTAAAAATACATAAGGTGAGCCTCCATAACATCTTATACTGATGTCTCATTGTATATGAAGGTGATCCTGGGTTCTCAAAGACTATGGCAAACAGCAAAGTATGAGCTCTGGTGGTTTCTGCTAATACTTCTAACACAGTCTTGGCATTCATCAGAATCTTCTTTCTGAGGAGCATTCTAGATAAGTACAGAGAGGCTCATCACCAGTAGGCTGTTCCATTCTTTGGCTATGGTAACCTATGGAACAAAGGAAAATATAAAATGACCCTCAGTCTTGTGTGGTCCTTACTGATTCTGCAGTTATGGTAGCAGAGTGACCAAAAAATGGGGAAGAAGATGCTAAGAATTACATTTTTAAACTGACAGCTTTGAATCTACCCATGGAACTGTCAAAATGATATCTTTTTCCAGTGATCAGTGTGAAGGGATATATTACTGGGTGAACTGAATCATACCATTCTTGACATTGTTGCTATAAATGAAATTATAAGGAAGTTACAGCTTAAAGGAATGGTGGCAATTCATGTAAAAGGTGACTCACAACAAACTTTGGAGCTACAGAACCCACAAAATGAAACAGAGAAGCTAACCTCCTGCTGAAGACAGCCTGGCAGGCCAGCAGGAAGCAGCCAGTGCTCAGCTCTGGGAGCCAAACATTCTCCTGTCTCCCCTTCCCATCCAAATTTCCTTGTATTTATTTTTGTATATATTTTTATATATTATGTGTGTGTGCATATGTATAGAATGTAAGCTCCTTGAGGACATTATTTTTGTTTTTATGCCCTCAGTGCCCAGGGATGTACAAGTGTTAATTCAGCTGAGCTGATTGTTAAATTTTCTTTTTCTTTTTTTCTTTTTGGAGGGCAATTGGGGTTAAGTAACTTGCCCAAGGTCATACGTCTAGGTTTTTGTTTGTGTGTGTTAAGTGTCTGAGGTCGGATCTGAACTCAGGTCCTTCTGACTCCAGGGCTGATGCTCTACTCACTGAGCCACCTAGCCGCCCCTGATTGTTAAATTTTCAGTGTGAGCATTTACAACTTGAAAGTTGGAAAACAGTACAGATTTATTTATTTATTTATTTATTTTGCTGATTTTCTAGACTTAAAGTGTTGCAGAAAATGTTATTAATACAGATTAAATTTTAAAGTGTGTCATGCATACATTTCTTGGGGGTTGTTTCAGAGTGCTGGTTGTCAAACATTTACTAGCACAGCCCTGTCTGACATATATAGTAGGTGCTTAATATATGTTTGGTGATTAATTAATTCACTCATAAAATGACTGAAAATGAATTTTATACACATATATCTCATTGAAGAACAAGTGTAATGTTTACTACCTATACCCAAAGGGAAAAGAAAAAAAGCTTATTGATTATTTTATAGACGTATTAGCTTAATCTAAATAAGTAAATCTATCAAAATAGCTTCTATGGATGGGAGAAATCTAAATTCTAACATAAAGTTCTAAAATAAGTTCATCTTGAGAGAATGGAGTTGAATTGTAACTCACCAAGAGGTCAACACTTAGATGCCAATCTTTAAGGCATAGAAGCTACTAGATTGTGGTGTTCAGCTCAGGTGTTCAAGTAACTCAGACACTATCCCAAAATTTGCACTCCTTTCCCTGTTGCCAGGTGAATATAGACCTAAAATGGAAAGTGAGAGATGGAGGATTAGGAAGCCAGAGAGAAAGAGAGAACAAGGATGTAGTCTGGAGTGTGTTGCTTAAGAGAGTGAGAAGAAAAAATGAGAAGAGGTGTATCCCAAATTTCCAGTTGCTCCAAGCTATCACATGACTCTATTTGGGTACAGAGAATTAGATCCTGCTACCTATGACCTGTTTCTATATAGATGGAAGAGAATGAAACATGAGAGTATCCTTCAGTTCCCCATACTCACCAGTCCACCAACCAAGAAAAGAGGAAAAAAATAGAGAAAGAAGAGGTCAACTACTAAAAACTTCATAAAATCATTGAACATGAGAGTCAGGAGAGACCTCAGAGATATTCTAGTATAATCCATAATAGAAAGACCACTGATTCTGAAGTCAGACAACTTGAGTTTGAACCCCAGTTCTGCTATTTACTGCCTGTGTGACCTTGGACAAATCACTTCCCATCTCTGGGTTTTGTTTTCTTCTTCTTTAAAATGAGGAAGTCAAATCAACTCAACAAGTATTTTTAAGCACCTATTATGTACCAGACTCTGTGCTAAGTGCTGGAGATATAGAGAAGAAAAAAAGAGAGGAACAGGGGAGACAACATGGAAAAGGTTTCTATGATTATGGATTCTCAGCAAAATCTCTACTTGAATAAATATTCTCTCTCTATAATATCAAACAGGTGGTCATCGAGTTTTTAAATATCTCTTAGGATGCTAAATTTTAATAGCTGAATTTAAATGATGCCAACCACATGCTTTATTTGCTATCTCTAGTGATGAGTCTCCTGATTTGCTGGCCTTAGGACAAGGCACAGTCTGTCACTAGGACCTTACTAGCTTTTCTAGGTAGATAGGCCAGGTAATAATTAGTCTGAGCATGGTCTAGGTTTTGTCCCAAGGCACTTAATTTTAGAATAATGGTACTTTGCTCATATGCCAGGTAGAAGGAATGGAGCTAGTAATAGTAAGAACAATTAGCTAAAATAGGATCCCTCAACAACATTGACAAAGATTACACAATGTTAATGAAAATTAGATGAAACAAAGCCAAAAATGGTGTAGTTATAATGACTAACCTTGCCTATAGTCCAGAGAATGTCAGAGTCATAAAATCACTGAATTTTTGAGTTAGAAAAGACCTTAGAGATCATGTAAACCAAAAGGAATTTATGGAATTTTCCAAAAGGAAAGGAATTTATGCTAGTATATACTTGACAAATGGTTGCTTATCCAGTATTTGCTGAAAGACTTTCAATGAGGGAAGGATCCACTACCTCTTAATACAACTCCTTTCACTTTTGGACAGCTCTAATTGTTCAATTTTTTTCTGTCATCAAGCCTAAATTTTTCACTTGCCAACTTCCACCTATCACCCTTAGTTCTGACTTCTGGAGCCAAAGAGAATAATTCTAATGTCCTTTCCACATGACAGAAATACTTAAAGACAGATTGTTTTTCTCTTTCACAGGCCAAATAGCCCTAATTCCCTCAATTGATAATCATATGACATGGACCCTATATCATTCTAATTGCCCCTCTCTGCTTGCCATCCAGATTATCAATATCCTTCTTAAACTCTGTTTTCCAAAACTAAACATGATGCTATTGATGTGGTCTCATGAAGACAGAGTAGAGTGGGATCCTGAAATGTTAATGGGATTTAAGATCTTCCCTGATCATTAATAGGCCTTAGGTGGAGCCCATTAAAGGAAGCTTGATCAGGGGAGGCTTGCTTGTAGAAAGGCTTTCACACCTTTTGTTAATTTCTAATTAGGCACTAAGTCATGAGGATTGTGATACCCTATGGCTCTAAAAAAAGCATATATATATATATATATATATATATATATATATATATATATATATATATATATATATATATATATATATATATATATATATATATATATATATATACATACACACACACTCTCAGGTTAGCATTTTGCTTTGGGGCTCACTCTTTGGAAGAGTGTTCTTGTGATTTGATCATATGAGTCTCTGGGTATGCATTAAGGAGCCCCCTGGCTTTGAAAAACCCAGATGTTGGTGCTTCCCTCTCTGGTAATTATGTATGTATTTCCTTGGTCAGATTTTTGGATTTGTCTGTTGATCATGCTAATTTCTCGGACAGTTAGAAACCCTTTTTGTTAGTTTTATTTCTCTGCTTGTATTTTCTCTGAAGTTCAGGGTGCTGACTTTAAAAAATTATATTTTTTAAATATGATTTTAAAAGATTATTGACCCCCTTAAACAACTATCTTTCCTAGTGAAGCAGATCTAAGAACCTTTTGTAGCAGTCATCCTGGGTATGCTAGGGTGCTTGCTGTTGCAGACCCTCACTTCCTTAGATGTAGAAGATATTCCTTTATTGATGCAACCAAAATTGGAAAACAGGAGAGGTACCACAGGAGTAGAAAAGAGAAAATGTTCCAATTTAAAAAAAAGATGGGAGTGGAATGGGGGGGTGAGAATAGAATCTGCAAATCATAGACCAATAAGCTTAGGAAACTTCTAGAATAAATGATTAAAGAGATGCTTAGTAAACATCTAGCAAAAGCAGCAGTGATTACAAAAGTTCAGGATGATGGCATTAAATCATGCAAATTTCACTTCCTTTTTTGACAGGTTTATTAAATAGACAGTTGAGGGCAATGATAGATCAGGGCACCTTTTGGTGCATGTGAATCCCACTGGAAATCTGCTGAAACTTATGGATGAACCTCTTCTCAGACTGATATTTTAAATGAATAAAGTATTAACATTGAAATATGGTTAGCAATCAATTCACTATCGATCATACATCAAAATATTTGTTGTTGTAGTCCAGTTGTTTCAGTAATGTCTGACTCTTCATGACCCCATTTGGAGTTTTCTTGGCAAAGCTGCTGGAGTTTTTTGCCATTTCCTTCTCTAGCTCATTTTACAGGCAAGGAAACTGGGTCAAATAGGTTTAACTGACTTGTCCAAGGTCACATAGATAGTAAGTGTCTGAGACCAGATCGGAACTCAGGTCTTTCTGACTCCAGGCCTAGTGCTTTATCTACTGTACTGCATAGCTGCCTCATACTAAAATATAATTACAAAAAAACATTTTTTAAATTTCATAGGCCCCACATTTAGAACCCTCACTATATATTTACCCTATTCTATCTCTTCCTTTATCCTCTTATTAAATTCCTCTCTCACCTCTTAATTTTATTTTTTAGATATTATCCCTTCTTATGCAACTGATCCTGTGCCCTCTGTCTATGTATACATGTATACATATATACACACTCTCACATATGTATTTATGTGCACATATACCCTCCTATATAAACATTCATGTATGTATACACACATACATATATACACACAAACACACACACATGTATTCCCTTCTACTATCTTCATACTGAGAAAAGTCTGAGTTACAATTGTCATTTGACCATGTAGGAAGGTAAATAGTTCAATTTTAATGAGTTCCTTCTGATTTCTTTTCCCTGTTTACCTTCTCATGCTTCTCTTGCTTCTTGTATTTGAAAGTCAAATTTTCTATTCAACTTTGGTTTTTTTCATCAAGAATAATTGAAAGTCCTCTATTTCATTGAATGACCATATTTTACCCTGAAACATTATGCTCAGTTTTGCTGGGTAGGTGATTCTTAGTTTTAATCCTAGCTCCTTTGATCTCCAGAATATCATATTCCAAGCCCTACAATCCTTTATTGTAGAAGCTGCTAGGTCTTGTGTTATCATGATTATGTTTCCACAATACTCAAATTGTTTCTTCCTGGCTGCTTGTAATATTTTCTCCTTGATCTGGGAATTCCAGAAGAACCTGGCTATAATATTCCTAGGAGTTTTCTTTTTGGGATCTTTTTCAAGAGGTGGTAGGTGAATTCTTTCTATTTCTATTTTGCCCTCTGGTTCTAGAATATCAGGGCAATTTTGCTTGATAATTTCTTGAAAGATGGTGTCTAGGCTCTTTTTTTGATCATGACTTTCAGGTAGTCCAATAATTTTTTTTTTAAAGCAATTGGGGTTAAGTAACTTGCTCAAGGTTACATGGCTAGTCATTTGATTTATGCGTGGGTGCTCATTTTCTGAGGCCGGATCTGATCTCGGGTCATCCAAACTCCGAGGCCGGCGCTCTTACTCACTGCGCCACCTAGCCGCCCCTAGTCCAATAATTTTTAAATGATCTCTCCTGGATCTATTTTCCAGATTAGTGGTTTTTCCAACGAGATATTTCACATTGCTTTCTATTTTTTCATTTGTTTGAATCTGTTTTATAGTATCTTGATTTCTCATAAAGTCATTAGCTTCCATTTGCTCCAATCTAATTTTGAAGGAATGATTCTCTTCAGTGAGCTTTTGAGATTCTTTTTCCATATGGACAATTTGGCTTTTTAAGGCATTCTTCTCCTCATTGGCTTTTTGAGCCTTTTTTTACCATTTGAGTTAGTCTATTTTTTAATGTGTTATTTTCTTCAGTCAGGTTGTTGACTCTTTTTCATGATTTTTTTGCATCTTTCTCATTTCTCTCCCCAGTTTTTCCTCTACTTTTCTTCCTTGATTTTCAAAATCCTTCTTAAGCTCCTTTATGGCCTCTAACCAGTTCATATTTTTCTTGGAAGCTTTTGATGTAGGAGTTCTGATTTTGTTGTCTTCCTCCTGTTCCATGCTTTGATCCTTTTTGTCCCCCCAAAAAGGATTCTATGGTCTGTTTATTCTTCCTCTGCTTGTTCATATTGCCAGTCAATTACTTGACTTTTGAGCTCTTTGCCACAGTAGAACTCTGCTTCCAGAGAGGAGCTTTGTCCCAAATCACTGGGGTTTTCACAAATGTTGTAAGGGGTCTGAGGAGGGTGCCCTCTGTACAGACACCACACTGGCAAACTGGCATTTTTCACCCCAGGACCACCACCCAAAACCGTGATCCAGATCCAAGCAGGTCAAAGCAAGAGTGATTTCCCTTTGAATGGCCACTTGGTCCCCCTGTGATCTGTAGGCCAGGAGCTCCTGAGGCAGCCACAAGTTAGCCATTGCAGCCACCATGCCTCTGCCACCTCTCTTCCCTGGGGCAGGGCCATACTTCACCCTTCCTTTCCAACAGACTTCCCAGCTGACCTTTTACTTTCTTTTTGGTGTTTATGGGTTGAAAAGTCTAGAAACTGCCATAGCTACTGGTGATTCACTCTCCTGAAGTCTGCTCTGTCTGCCGTTTCCTCCAAAACCAGGTGGCTCACATGGGACTGCATTCAGCTCCCAGTACAGAGTTGAACACTTCCTATCAGCCTGCCAGGTTACCTTCAGCAGGAGATTTGTTCTTCTCTGTTACTTTGTGGGTTCTGTAGCTCTAAAATTTGTTTAGAGTCAGATTTTATAACTATTTGAGGTGGTTGTGGGGGGAGGTCACAGAATTTCCTTCTTCTACTTTGCCATCTTGGCTCTGCCCTCGTCCATGATTTTTTGAATATCACTAATAGTAGCTTAACAATCACACTTGTCAATTCTTTAAGTTCCTGAGAAAATAGTTCTTCTGAGCCCAGTTACTTGAATTATTCATCCACAATTACTGGGATCTCTTTATCTCTGTTCAGTTATGTTGAGTTCATATGTTGAGTTGACTGTTCATCCTTATGAACAGTCTTTGTCCCTGATTTCCATTGCAAATGATTCAGAAAACAGTAAGAATGACTTGACCTTCTCCCTCTGTTATTACTTATCAGATCACCATCCCATCTATCCCTTGCAATGGTGCAACACCCCTGTTTATCCTCTTTTTCTCTTCCATGTAGCAATACTCCCAGAAAAATCCCAATCCTATCTCCCCATCATGTTATCATATTACCTTCACCAATGCCTCGTAAACCTCAGCACTCTTGACATTTTGTAGGATAGTGTCATGTTCTTATCCCATCTTTTACTACTTGCCTCTCTATTTTCTATTCATATCTTCCAAAAAGAAATCTAAGTTGTTTGGCAAATTCCCTATGCAGCAGCATTAATCTCTTTAGTCAATTTATATCATTTTTCCTCATTAAAATTCATTTCCTTTAGTGTCTTCAGAATTTCCTTCTTCAGAGTTTCCCCGTTGTTCCTGGGTTGACTCCCCTTATACAGTTGTAGTTTATAGGATCATGCCTATTTTTTATTTGAATCTTTTCCAAATCTAAGAAAAGGTTTAAAAAAAAATGCACATCTCTCCTTTTGTTAGAGAAGTGAGAGACTAGAGGTTTGGAATATAACAGACACTGACAGATGTGGTTGATATGGAGGTTGTCTTTTCATAACTGATTTTTTTCTTCCTTTTTAAAAGGGAAGAATTACTGGGTAGGGCAATGTATGATAATTTTGCTATAAAAACAGAAGTTATCAATATAACAAATAAGCAAAAATAGAATTCCTTCCACTTGTTATTCCCTACTCCAGTCCAGTCTAGTCTAGTCCTGAGCTTCCCAATGCCTGAGTATTCTAATCCCCTCCAAACTGGATGGAATCCTGAGAACAGTTCCTTCCTTGGACTTGGGGCCCAAGACCTGAAGTCTCTCTGAATTTGCTCCTTAAAAGGTTCTTTTCATGCTACTTTGTCTTTTTTTTTTAAGCACTTGTGCCAGTTGCCAGCATTACTAGTTATGACCCTACAGATAGGACCTCTATTCCATTATTTCAGTCACTGAGATCCCAGGGTCACCTCCACAGTCCCAGAAAATTATTTAATTTGCGTCTCAACAATTGCAGAAATTTCATTTTTATGCCAGTTTTTGCTTTTCCAAAGCAGTTCACACATCTATAAGTGGGATATTAAATAGTGATAAGTCTGCTGTCAGGGACTCAGATAACATTCTCTGAGTCCTATCCTTCAGGACAAGGTTAAAGGGACACAGAGTTGGTAAGCTAAAAGTTCTGTCTTTTTCCCATGCTTTTAAAAAAGAGTTCTAGAATTTTTGCAGGAAAAAAAGAAGCTGAATACTTCAATGTTGGTTTTTCTCATTTAAAAATAAGTCATGATTCCAGTAGCAAAAATGTTACAGAAACAGATCCATCTGTGTGTGTACATGCATGTTTGCGTCAGCATTGGGAGTGAGGTGGAAGCAAAGTTCTTTTTCTTCTTTCCATTAAGTTAGCAAAAGAATTAATCCATACCTTTGATTAATTTTTAAGTTACCCTACTATGACTTTTTTTGTTACATGTCATTTTGTTGGAATTTTGAAATATTCCCTTTGCTCAAACATTTTAGGCTTAGATTTTGTATTTTCATAGAATCACTAGCTAAACATTTATTTTGAGAGGTGATTTTATCACTTTCACAAAAGCAAATTGAAAGATAGTGGCAATCTCTCAGATTTTTTGTTGTTTAGTTGTTTCAAACACTTTTTGATGCCATTTGAGGTTTTCTTGTCAAAGATACTAGAGTGGTTTGCCATTGCATTCTCCAGCTCATTTTATAGATGAGTAACTGAGGCAAAAAGGATTAAGGGAGTTGCCCAGGGTCACACAGCTAGTAAGTATCTGAGGCCAGATTTGAACTCAGAAAAATGAGTCTTTCTGGTTCCAAGCGCAATGCCACCTAGCTGCCCCATCTGTCAAATGCCAGCTGTCAAGTTCAAGGCAAAAATTCAGTTAGAAGACTTAAATGTGAAAACCTTGCTCAGAGTGGACGTATAATAATATTAACAGCTTAAATTTATGTAGTACCTAATAGTTTGCATAGCACTTCTATGCATGTTGTTTCATTTGATCCTCAAATAGGTAGGACAAATATTAATATCTCTGTTACCACTCACCTGAACTACTTAAAAAAGGCTCATTGAGGCTTATAAAAACTGATGCTTAGTGAGAAGAGGAGAGCCAGGAGAAATTTCTATATAATCATAGATACAGCATATGTGTGATGACCAACTATGGCAGACTGGACTTTTCTCAGAAATGCAGTGATATAAGTCAATCCCAAAAGACTCACGATGGAGAGAGATGTCTATATCCAGAGAAAGAACTAGAAAGAACTGAGTTTGAATCCTGACTGAAGCAAACTACTTTATCTTTTTCTTTTTATTGTTTGGTTTTATTTCCTCTTTACCATTTTTCATTCTATCTAGTACAATCCGCCTTTGTAACCTGACTAATGTCTAATGTGAAAGTATTTGCAGATCCTATACTGGATTGTATGCCATTGTGGGGGTGGGGGGAGAGGAGGGAGGGAAAGAAAATTTGAAACTCAAGGAATTATGGAATTGAAACTTGTAAACTAAAAGTAGACAAATTAATAAAGACAAAAAAAAGAAAAAAAAGGCTCATAGCAGGTTTTCTCATTTTGACTTTCACTTCCCTTTCCTGAGTTCCAGGAAGGGTGAGAGACTAATCTATTATCCATGGAAATACCACTTTATCTTTTCCAAGTACACTATAAATCTTGTGTCACTCCTGAGCTCTAAACTCTTTAGTGGTTCCCAATGTCGACTGTATAAAGTTTAACTCTTTTTTTTTTTATTCCATTGCAGGCCCTCCTCAATCTGGCACTACCATACCTCTTTAGCTTTATCATCAAAATATAAGCTCCTGGAGGGCAGGACTGTTTTTGTTTTTTTTCTCTCTATCTCCAGTCCTTAGCATCTTGACACACATAGTAAGAATGTGTAATAAATACTTGTTGATTGTCTATTGTTGTGTCATTTCCTTGTCAAAAGAGAATTCTTAGACTGAACACATTCATAAGCAATTGTAGATTTGAAACAGCTTCCAAAGTTAAATGCAAATTTTGTTTAGATAACATGCTTCTCCCTTTCTGAGCTGATCCTTAGTGAAGAGAAATAAAAGGTGATTTTTCTGTAGGGCATTCTTTTCTTTGGGTTACCCAAAATATCAGACATGAACCCAGGTATGGTTGGTTATATCTTACATCACTCACTTATTTGTAATTCCTAGAGACCACTCGGGGCTTTGGTTCTCAGTAAGTCTTTTCCATGATTTTGTGCCTTAATTCTCCTTACAGTGGGAGGGAGGCAACAATTGCTTTGTGTGTTTTTCCCTTACTGTTCCATTTTATGTTCTGTGGGTGACTTTCTTCTTTACTTGCCTCCTGGTGCTAAAATGAAAGGCACTTACCTTGTATCTGTCTGTGCCTGTGTTTGCAGAGGCCATACCCAATACAGGCATAGACACTTGATCTAAGAGGGTTTTACAGTCAAGCTGAGCAGGAGTGTTGTGTAAAGAAGGCCAAAGTAGTGCCTAAAAGGATAGTCTAAAGGTATGGTGCAGCCTTGAGCCTCCTTAGAAACTCTAAAACTCTCCATAGTCTTCCGAATGAATGTTTCCCACAGAGAATCCATAAAAGGCTTTGTGAGTTCCTACTGTGCAGTGTTTGTGTACTGCAGCGTCAGGAAAGAGCTGGGTCTTTGCTTGGATTTCCATTATTTGGGGATCAAAGAAAATAACCTCAATCCTTCCCTGTTTCCCTCATGTGGCTAGTGTCAGGATCAAATGAAACAACATATGTAAAAAATGCTTTGCAGGCCATAAAACAATATATAAATGCTAGCTGCAATTATGGGCCAGAGAGGGAATAATGGACTGGACTTACAATGAGGAAAGGTGTGGGTTTGGATTCGAGCTCTAGGAATAGGAATAGGAACTCAATAGATACTTGCGGGAACATGGGGAACTCACAATCTCTGTGAATTTCACCTTTACCTTAACCATCTGTAAAAAGTACCATTTTCCTGAGAAGCAGCAGGTATAATGGATAGAAAGCTAAATTTAAGAGTCATAAAGACCTGGGCTCATGTTTTACTTCTGACACATTGTGGCTATGTGACCCTGGGGAAGTTGTCTAATCTCCTAGAGGATCTCTAAGCAAATTTCTAAGACTATAAGGTTCAGAGAAGTAGCCCACCTGCATTTTTGGTGGGCGTTAATTCCCCCCAAATTTTCTTATACTAATGAAATCCTAAATCTAATCTCTAACTCTATTATCTTCCGTGGTGTTGTCAGGAAAGCATTTTACAAACTTTAAGGTCCTATATAAATATGTATTATCCTTATTAATAAGAAACAATGAAGGATTATTGTCACTGGAGGCATTAAGCAGAGGCTAAGTGAAAGTGGGATATAGAGGAAAGAGAATTAGATCTGGAGTCAGAGGTCTTGGACCTGAATCCTGACTTACCACTAACAAACACCATGGTCTTGGACAAGTCACTTGTCTGGGTCTCTGTTTTTGCACCTGGGCTGGATGACTTGTTTGATAGCTTCCTGGTTTACTATTTTATAATCAAAGCTTTATTTCCTTTGCATAAAACAGTGTCTTGAAAAGAATAGGAACTCAATAGATACTTGTTCAGATGAATAGAATTTCTATTTTGATTATCCTTTAGTTTCTGACTAACTAGATTTAAAAATAAATCCCTTCAAGCAGTGCTTATATTTTCTTGGTAAAAGGCTTCTCTCTAGTTCTGGTTCTAAGATATAACTCTGAGATTTTTCTAATGAAATCAAATGAAATATTAAATATAATCTAGTCTAATCCCTTTGATTTCCCCTCCACTAATGCATTCACATTCACAAGTTAGATTCCAGAGAGTGGCAGCTATGTAGGGTTCTAAGTTCTAATAGGTGAACTTCTCATTAGTAGTCATAGACCCATTGGCTCTTTGCAAAGACATTTGCTAAGATAGTGTAGTAAGAATAGTAATTACAAAATATTTCCCTCCATATCAAAATTTTGGCACACTTTCCCACAAACAAACACAATGCCTGTGAGAAAAAAAATGCATAATGATTGTAGTGAGACACAAGTTTGGAGAATACATGGACCAAAACAACTCAACTCTAGAACTGCAGGATCTAGAATTCCTTTAGCCAATCCTCTCTAAAGTCTAACTCTTGATTGGATTAATTTGATTTAAAGAAAACCCAGCTAGCCCATTGTTCTGGGGCAGATCATCTAGATGACAGATATTCAGCAATCTTTTAGTAACTGATAACTGAACCTCAGTTTCTATATGGTATTAGGATTCTATGATTGTCTATCTAGAGCTGGCAAGAACCTCCAAGGCCATTCAGTCCAACTCTCTCATTTTACGTGTGTGGAAACTGAAACCCAGGAAAAGTAAGATACCAGCCCAAGGTTTTAGGCAATATATGAACCCAGGTCCTCTGACTCCAGGATCAGGCCTTTTCTTCTTACCTGCTAGCTTTAGTATGACTTTTTTTTTTTCTAAAATTCAAAATTGCTTAAGATGCCTTTGGGAAACTTCTCAAAGTAGGAACAAGTTCCTACAACACCCACCCCCAAACATTTACTGAATTGTACAAATATTAGATGCCTAACAAATTAAATTGGATTGCTAAGGCCTTTTATATCTATTTTCACTGATTTAGGTCTTCCTGATTTCACATCCAGCCTTCTATCTACAACACCATGCTGTCTCTGTCTTTCTATCATCCTATTCTCCTTTTTTTTAAAGTAAGTGAAAACATCTCATGAATATAAACACTATGTACTGTAAATACATTCATTTCATTTTCTGATTGAGTGACTTTCATATCTAAAAGAATTTGGCTCAGTCCATGGTTCCATTTCCTCTTGTACAATATACTATTAGGCAAAGTCCCTTGGTTAAGCAGTGACTGGGTTTGCATAACTCTAGTTCTGTTTATGCTTGTGACCAGGTAGAAATTGCAATTTGGTTCCCAAAAGGGAGCTTTAAGAAAATCTAGGGGAAGATTTCTGTAACTACTTTGTACGGAGCTCTTCATTTTTGAGACAATTTTTGCCTGTGGCATGAGAGGGAGTAGAGAAAACAGGGAAGGGTTAAATCCCTGTTTTTTATTTCCTTGAAATGGAGGTTGCATATTAAATAGTGATGTGGAATCTATGAAAGCTGTAGTTGAGATTCTCTTGCAATAAGAACCAAACTTTTCAGCCTGCTTCAGAACCATTACATCTGAAAAATAAGTTTCATATCTCATGGACAAATCTGCATTTTAAAAATGTTTGTTTTCTTATCAATGAGTACCAGAGGAGTTAACACTGTTGTTTTAGCATCTACATTTCAGTAATTTCTCATCATTCAAACAATCGATTAAAGGAACATTTATTAAGCACCTACTATGTGTCAGGTGTTGTACTAGGCCCAGGGGATACAAAAACAAAGAAAAGGAAACAGTTCCTGAATAAGCTTATATTCTGTTGAACAGAGAGAACTAGCTGTCCATTTCAGAAACTCTTGGAGAAACTGTTTGAAGCTAAGAAATGGACAAATTCTTAAAACTGAGGAAAGCAATAGGCCTTTTTTTTTTTTAGCTATTTGGCTTTTTAGATCATAATATCATATGACCTGGCTTTTAAAAATCAGTTACAGTTTTCTGAATTGCTTTACTATCTCAAGGAAAAATATTTTTTACATTTTCAAAGTTTTCTGTGTTTCTCTTCCTTGCCTGGGAGATCCTTGAGATGATCTGTAGCTTTTTCAATATTTTGGTCTGTTTTCCCATCTGCTACACTATGTGCCCTGAATCTTCAAAACACTACCCAATTTCCTCTTTCCTATGAATATTTTTCTATGTAGACTAAACTTGCTAGTGGAATTGATCAGATTCTAGTTAACAAGGATGACTTTTCCCTTACCAACAGCTTTGTGTGTGGGGCCCTATGGGAGGTGTGGAGTTTAGACCTATGATTTTATTTTATTTTTTAAATTTTTGATTTTTTTGGAGAGGGTAAGACAGGGGAGTTGGGGTTAAGTGACTTGCCTGAGGTCACACAGCCAGTAAGTGTTACGTCTGAGGCTGCATTTGAACTCAGGTCTTCCTGACTTCAGGACTGGTGCTGTATTCACTGTGCCACCTAGCTGCCCCATCCTGTGATTTTATTTATGTAGGGAGCTTTAAGTGAAGATTTCTTTACTATGCATATGATTAAGGCATAGACTTATATTTACTGTAGTTCAAAGATCTGCACAAGGTCACAGGGCTGGTTTCTGTCCTGAAGCCATGTCTTATTGACCCTGAAATCAGCTATCTACGTTTCCTCAGGCAAATCATTTCATCTCCTCAGACTCCCACCATGGGACAAGATGGCTTTGGGGATCCCCAGAAGCTCTGGAGTTATTCTATGATGTGATCTTCTCCTAGAATCTGCTTAGGGTCATGCCTTTCTATACTGTGTATCTTTCTATCTCAAAATACCAACTAGGGAGCAGAAATAAAACTACAAAAAGTAAATGGCTCTTGTGTCAGTTCTTCCTTTACAGATACATGATGGGAGGTAATAGAACCATACCCACCTATCTGCAGGGACTGAACAGCTCCCAGTGTAGTTAGCATGCCTTGGTAGGAGCAAGGGAAAGTTTATTTTTCCATCTTATCAACTTCACAGATGTCATAAAGCTAGGAGGGGATAGTGTACCTGTTGAGTCAGAAGCCAAAAAGATTTTTCCCAACTAGAGGCCTGAGCTGAATCCAATAAGATGAAATGTAATAGGGATAAATATAAAATCTTTCACTTTGATTAAAATAATCAGTTCTACACATGAATAAGTGGAACGACATGGTTCTATAACAATTTGTCTGGAAAAGATCTGGGGATTTTAGTCGACCACAAGTTAAATATGAGTCAGAAGTATCGTGTGACCACAGGAAAAAGCTAATGTGACCTTCAGGAATAGCATTCATGAATAAGAAGGCGGCAGTCCTTCTGGACTCTGCTCTAGTCAGACAATATCTTGACTACTGGGTTCTGTCCTGGTGCCTGCAAGTTAAGGACACTGACAAAGGAATAGAGATCAGAATGGTAAAGGGCCTTGAGACCATGTCACATGAGGACTGGTTGAAGGAACTAGGCATGTTTATTCTGGAGAAGGGAAGATTCAAATGGAGAACATGAGAGTTTTCAGGAAATAGTGGTAAAATCAATGGGCCTTGTTTCAAAATACAAAAGAACTTCTTCCAAATACCAACTATTCCACTCATTAGCCGTGTAGCTTTGGTAGATTACTTCACCTCTCAATGCTGCTGTTGCCTCAGCTGTAAAATTAAGGAGGCTGGCTTAGGTGATCTCTAAATTCCCAGCTTCGAGATTCTGTTATTATCCTATTTAAAGGTGTGAGGCTAGCAAAGGCACTGTGTAAAAAAGTGACAAGGATCTTCAAAAATAGACTAGTTTTATCCTGTCTGGGAAAAAATATATACACATTCCAGACAGAAAAGTGAATGTGCTATTCAGTGATTTTGATTAAATAATTACTTGACACTGAATTGTTCTTTGGAAGTTGCTCCAAAATGATGGCTCTTTTTTTTTCTCCAGTCTGCCTGTCTTACCTGCAGTCCTGACAAATAGATGGTGGGAGGGAGAGGGGGAAATGAGACATCTGGTTCAGAACAAAGCTATCTTTTAGCTGGGAATCAACTTCACTTGTTCCTTAAACCACAAACAACAGCCTGAGGGAGGGTTAAAAGCCAAGTAACTATTTCATCCTCCAATATCAAACGTAATGATCACATTTAAAGCTTAGAGGGCATATGATTTCACTGTCTCTAGCACGTTTGGGGGCTTGTCTGCCTTTTTTTAAAAGTGATGTGATTGCTCCGATTAGAAAATGTTAACTATCCTGGTTTGTTGTTTTATTTTATTTTATTTTTTGCCTCCAAGAAGGTATTGTATATTTACTATTATCCTTGATATCATAGAGTTTGAAGCATGTTTTCACTGTGCTTATTTAAATATCATTCAAACCAAGGGAATTCATTAGAGAGGCAGTATGTTATGGCAGATAAATGACAAACTTGGAGAAAAAAAGACCTAAATTCAAATCTTGTTTCTTTGGAGAAGTATGGTTATGGGCAAATCACTTAACCTTATAGTACCCCAGTCAATTCTCTAGGACAAATATCAGAAAACTGAGTTGTCCACATGGATGAAATCACAGGTCTACAATTAAAAGAAAATCTACTTGAGTGTAATTATCTCAAATGTTTGCAATATGTGAAAGTTCAGCTTTAAAAAAAGGTCTAAGATGGAAGAAACCTTGGATGTAATATACTACAACTCTTTAATTTTACACACATGGAAAGAACTTAAGGAAAATGTTTGAGGTTAAGCAAGTGGCAAGTGATAGGGCCAGGAATTGAAATGAAAGTTTTTAATGTAGAGAACAGTGTTGTTGTTGTTGTTGTTGGGTTTTTTGTTTTTTTAACTCCATCGTGCTACTATTGACTATTAGCTCTGGCTTTTAGCATTAGGATGAGAATTTTTATTTTGCATTGATATTCTTGTTCTTTCCTAGATGAGCATGCATAGGTCAAATAAGAGAGCTCCATTCTCAATAGTTTTTGCCTCAATATAACATCTTAATATTGAAGTAGCCCTCCAATTCTCAAAGGCTATGCCAGTGGGCTGCAAACTTTGTTAGATTCTCCTGTGATAGGAAGGCTTCAAGCATAGTCTCAGCAGAGAGACTATACAGTATTTACATTCTGAGGACCAGCCAAGTAAAATAAAAAGGGACTCATAGTCATTCCCTAAATGATAAATGGTTAAAAGGACAATAGTAGTCAGTTTTCAGAGTGAAAAAAAATCTAAGCTATCAATAGCCATATGAAAAATTATCTAAATCACTAATAATTAGAGAAATAAAAATTAAAACAACTCTGAGGTACCAGCTCACACTCATCAGACAAAGTTGGTGAAAAGAAGAACTGACAAATGCTGGAGGGGTTGTAGGAAAACAGATACTTTAATGTATTGTTAGTGAGCCTGTAAACTGGTCCAGTCAATCTGGAAAGCAATTTGGAACTATGCCCCCAAAGTTATTAATTTGTGCTCATACTTTGACTCAATGGTAGCTCTCCTACACTAAAAAGATCAAAGGAAGAGAAAAAGGTCCTATGTGCACAAAATTATTTATAGTAGCTCTTTTTGGATGGCAAAGAATTAAAACCTGAGGAGTATCCAATGATAGGAGAACAAGTGAGCAAGTTACGCTATATGAAGATGATGGAATATTATTGTACAATGAGAAATTATAAAAGGGAAAAACTTGTGTCAACTGATGCAAACTGAGATGAGCAGAACCATTAGAATAATACATCCAATAATAACAATATTGTAAAGCTAAACAACTTTGAAAGACTTAAGAACTCTTATTGGCACTATGACCAACCACAAATCCAAAGTCTTCATGATGAAACATGCTATCTACCTCCACATAGAAAAATGATAGAATGGTGACTGAAGTCTTTTCTTTCTTTTGTTTTTAACTGGACATGACTAATGCCAAGAACTGCTTCGTTTTTGTCTCTATATCTTCAGCGCCTAGCACAATGCTTGGCACATGGTAAGCATGCAAAAAATGCTTGCTGAATTGAATTGAATCTTCTTCCTCTGGCTCCATGTAGTACTTTGTTTTGAACCTTAGTAAAGAATCGTTTGTGAAGTGCATTGGCACAATGGATAGCTCTACTGCCTGGCTTCCCTGGCTTCCTTCAAGTCTCAGCTAGAGTTTCACCTTCTACAGAAAGCTTTCCCTTAATGTCTTAAAATCTTCTGTCTAAGACTACCTCCAATTTTTCTTGTATACATCCTGTTTGTACATAGTTGTTTGCATGTTGTTTCCCCCACTAGATGGTGAACTCCTTGAGAACAGGGAATGTTTTTTTTTTCCTTTCTTTGTATCCTCAGTGCCCAGTCCATAGAGGGTAATTAATAAATGCTAATTGGCTAATTGGATAAAGATCCCTTCTTAGGGTCAGAAAAAACTAAGGACAAAGTCCTGCCTTTGACATATTTGGGCTGTGTGGCCTTGGTCAAATTACTAAACACCCCAGAACCCCAAATAACTCTAATACTTTAACTTATAGAACAAATATCCATCTGCATTGGTAGATATAGTTTCCTCATTTAAAGTTTCCTCTGCCAAAGAAATCACAAGTCAAGTTTCCCTCAGAATTGGGGCAATACAATTATCTTTATCTTCTCTTCTTCCTCTATGGTGATTTTTTTTTTCTTGTTTAGTCATTTCAGTTGTATCTGACTCTTCTTGACCCATTTGGGGTTTTCTCGACAAAGATACTGGAGTGGTTTGACATTTCCTTCTCCAACTCATTTTACAAATGAGGAAACTGAAGCAAATAGGGCTAAGTGACTTGTTCAGGGTCACACAGCTATTGAGTCTGAGGTCAGATTTGAACTCAAGTTTTCCTGACTCCAGATCTGATGCTCTATCCATTGTGCCACCCAGCTGCCCTATGGAAACCTGCTTGAAGATAAACCATATTGTATCAGAACAGTCATCTATGTTTAATTTTGTTTGATAAATGTTTATTAAATGAAAGAATGAGTGAGTGAATAACCTTGCTTCATGTGGAATGTGTCCTGGACAGAGATGGAAGTCTTTTCCTTCCCTGGTCAATTATTATGAGATATTGAACCTGAGAATTCTGTTATGTTTACTGTTGCTCTGGTGTTAGGGGGTACAGTATAGATAAATTTGAATCTTCACACTGTTGCCTGGTCAGAATCTTCCCCTCAGTTTCAATCACAAGAAGAAGAATAAGGAGAAAGAAGTATTTAAAATCTTCTAAAGAAATGGTGAGCAGGCAGACTTCAAAAATACCTGGAAAGACTTATATGAAGTGATACTGAGTGAGAGGAGCAGAACCAGGAGAACATTATACCCAGTTACAGCCACATTGTATGATGACTAACTTTGATAGACTTGGCTCCTCTCAGAAATCTAAGTCAACTTCAAAAGGCACATGATGGAAAATGCTATTCACATATAGAGACAAAATTATCTGAATGCAGATGGAAGTATTCTGTTTGCTCCCTCATTTTTGTTTTGTTTTGTTTCTTCTTTCTTGTGGTTCATTGCATTGGTTATAATCCTTCTGCAATTTGCAACACAACTTAAGTGAAAATATGTTTAATGTGAATGTATATATAAAGCCTTTGTCAGATTGCATACTGTCTTTGGGGGAGGAGGGAGAAAATTTGGACCTGAAAAGCTTGTGGAACTGAATGTTATAAATTAAAAATAAATGAATTAATTTTTAAAAATCTTCTAGAATTCCTAGGTACCCTGACACTTGCTAGTTGAATTGTCAATAAGCACTAGGGTATGAATAAAAAGCATCTGTTTAGCATCTACTTTGTATAAGGTACAATATTCTATGCTCAAGAAGACACAAAATTCACTTGGAGTGTAATCTCTGGCCATGATGGAGCTTATGTTTAGTAGGGGCTAAAACAAATTCCGTTTACACATAAAACCACATGTGAAGTGATACACATATGAAGTGCATCAGTGACATTCTTAGTTAAGTAATATGTGAGGTCTGAGGGAGGAGGTCATACTATCTACCAGATATATCAGGAAAGGTTTTGTGCAGAATGTGGCATTTGCATTGGGTTTTAAAGGATGGGTAAATTCATCAGGTAAAGAAAAATAAGAAGGCAAATACAGGGACCAAATCATTAAACTGTGAGAGCATGAAGGCATTATCCAGTTCCAGTCAAGAGCAATATTAACAATAAAATAAGTAGTAACTACCACATTGAAAATTATGTTCCAGTTAGGTACTTGTACAGAAAATAGCAGACTATTTCACAGGTCCCCATTAGTACAAAATACTTCCATGGCTTAGGATCCTACTGTCCCAGCGTGAATATAATGTGCTTGAGGCTATTTTCTGGATGAATTGTTACCAATTCTTCACAGGTGGCATCCTTTGTCTTAAATGGTATATCCTCAGGCATGAAGGCAGTCTGAAGGTAGGGAAGACAACTAAGGGACTGGCTTACACAGAATAGGAATACATGATCCAAACCTCAAAAGCACTGTGGTCAAATTAGCTGAGGCAATTAATGCATATATGGGCAAGTCTAGAGATTTCTCCATGTTAATGTTAAGTGTGCCAATCATTTCAATGTGAAGGATTATAGATAAGGCAAAGATGACTGAATATGGAGCCATAGGAGCTACTACTTTACTAAGTCAATAGTTTCCTAATCTGTAAAATTAAAGGATTGGACTAGATGACCCCTAAACTTGTTTCTTCCCCAGCTCTAACTTCTATAATTCTACATATAGACTGAATTTGACTTAGACAAGTGTTGGGCATAAGGAAACTTTTGAGATGATTTTTAAATTTCATTTTTCTTTCATAATTATGACATTTATTTTTCAAATATGTACCTCCACCACCCTCTACCCAGATAGCCGTATTTTATTACAAAAAATTTTTAAAGGAAAGAAAAAAATCCGTTTAGTAAAACCAACCAACAAACTAACAGATCTGATTATATATACTGCACTTCGTATCCATTGCCCCCCCCACATCAGCAGGGAAGGCAAGGAGGTAAGTGCATTTCCTCATTTATTCTTCAGGGCCAAGCTTCTTTGTCATCATGATTACACACTGTTTAATTTTATTTTTTTTCCTATTTACATTTTTGTAGCAATATACACACAAACACACACACCCATATATCACATTTTATATAATTTTCTTGGCTCTCCTTAGTTTATTCACATCAGTTCATGCAAGTTTTCTCATGTCTCAGTTCTTCATATTTGTAATTTTAAAAATAGTCCTATTTCATTACATATATGTAAAGAGAAATATTTGTAAAACAATTTGCACAGAGCCTGGCACATGATAGGTGCTTAATAAATACTTGTCCCGTTTCTGCCTTGTGCACCATAATTTGTATAGTCCTTTCCAAGTTGATGGGCAATTACTTTGCTTCTAGTTTTATTGCTACTACAAAAAACAAAAACAAAAAAAACTTTCCTATGAACATTTTGGCATATGATACCTTTCTTTCTTTGACATCCTTGTGGTATATGCCTAGCAATGGGATCTCCGGGTCAAAGGGGATGAACATTAAAATCACTTTAAAAATAAAAAGCATAGCTCCAAATTGCTGTCCAGAATGGTTACACTGCTTATTCATAGCTCTGCCCACTACATGCTAGGGTGCCTATTTTCAAATAACTTTTCTGATCTTTCTTCCAACCTTTCTTCCTCCTTTCCTTTCCTTTCCTTTCCTTTCCTTTCCTTTTTCCTTTTTTCTTTCTTTCTTTTCTATGCCTCTGTCCACATAGGGTATCATACCCTTATCTGCCGGTGCTCTGCCCAAGGGAATGCACATTTTTTTTTTTAAGCAATTGGGGTTAAGTAACTTGCTCAAGGTTACACGGCTAGGTTTTTGTTTGTGTGGATTATGCGTGGGTGCTCATTTTCTGAGGCCGGATCTGATCTCGGGTCATCCAAACTCCGAGGCCGGCGCTCTTACTCACTGCGCCACCTAGTCGCCCCTTTAGGGCAATTGGGGTTAAGTAACTTGCCCAAGGTTACACGGCTAGGTTTTTGTTTGTGTGGATTAAGTGTCGGAGGCCGGCTCCGAACTCAGGTCCTTCTGATTCCAGGGCCGACGCTCTATTCACTGCGCCACCTAGCCGCCCCCGTGGGAATGCACATTTTTAATCTCTCAAACTTTTTTTTCCCTTTTCACTTATAGACCAGCCTTGAACCCAAATCACTTTGGCTCTGTTGGTCTATGATAGGTCCCAGACCAAGCCCTACTTGGTAATTGTTTGGGCCCTGATTGATTCAAGATGAATGTAAATAACAATTGTTTGGGTTTGGGCAGAAACTCTGAGAATCTTCTGCTCCAAGATCTATTTTTTTAAATTAATCAATTTATTTACTTTCAGTTTAAAACATTCAGTTTCACAAGCTTTTGAGTTCCATATTTTCTCTGCTTCCCTCTCCCCCTCAATGGCAGTGTACAATCTAATATAGGTTCTACAAATATTATTTCACATTAAACATTAGTCAAGTTATAAAGAAGGATTATAACCAACGGAATGAGCAATGAGAAAGAAGGAACAAAATGAGAGAGAGAGAGAGAGAGAGAGAGAGAGAGAGAGAGAGAGAGCGAGAGCATGTAGTTTGCTTCAATCTGCATTCAGACTCTGCAAATCTTTCTCTGGAAGTGGATATCCCTTTCCATCATGAGTCCTTTGGATTTGTTTTATACCCTTGCATTGCTGAGATGAACGCAGTTTATCAAAGGCAGTCATCACACATATGATGTGTCTGTAATTGTGTACAATGTTCACCTGATTCTGCCCCTCTCACTCAGAATCAGTTTATATGTTTCCCCAGGTTATTGTGAAGTCTGTTTGCTCCTCATTTCTTATAACACAATAGTATTCCATTACATTCATATATGACAACTTGTTTAGTCATTCCCCAATTGATGGACATTTCCTTGATTTCCAATTCTTTGCCACTACAAAGAGAGCTGCTATAAATATTTTTGTACATAGGAGTCCTCCTCCCACTTGTATGATCTCTTTGAGATACAGTCCTAGAAGTGGTATTGCTGGGTTGAAGGGTATGCACAGTTTTATAGCCTTTTGGGCACAGTTTCAGATTGCTCTCCAGAATGGTTGGATGAGTTCACAACTCCACCAACAATGCATTAGTGTTCCAAATTTCCCACATCTTCTCCAGCATTTATCATTTTCCTATATTGTTATGTTAGCCAATCTGACAGGTGAGATGAGTTAAGAGATTAACTCTTACATACCTAAGAGTTGTTTTTATTTGCATTTCTCTAGTCAATAGTGATCTAGAACATTTTTTCATATACTTATAGATATCTTTAATTTCTTCCTCTGAAAACTGCTTGTTCATATCCTTTGACTATTTATCAATTGGGGAATGACTTGTATTCTTATATATTTGACTCAGTTCTCTGTATATTTGATAAATGGGGTCTTTATCAGAGACACTGGTTGTAAAAATTCTTTCCCAATTTTCTGCTTCCCTCCTAATCTTGGTTACATTGTCTTTTTTGTACAAAAACTTTTCAATTTAATGTAATCAAAATTATTCATTTTGCATTTTGTAATGCTCTCTATCTTCTCTTTGGCCATAAATTCTTCCATTCTCCATAAATCTGACAGGTAAACTATTCTTTGCTTTCCCAAATTGCTTACAGTATCAGCCTTTATATCTAGATTGTGAACCTAGTTAAATTTTATTTTGGTGTATGGTATAAGATATTGGTCTATGCCCAGTTTCTGCCATACTAATTTCCAGTTTCCCAGCAGTTTTTGTCAAATAGTGAGTTCTTATCCCTGAAACTGGAGTCTTTGGGTTTATGTAACAGTAAATCTACTATAGTCATTGACTGATACTATAAAAATTTGTACAGTGACTGTAATCATGGGCATTTTGAGGAAAGGCTCACACTGGCCAACCTTCATTCCCCTCCCATATATGCCTCTGACTTTCTAGACTTCAACACCTCAATAACCCCCTTCTCCTATTGTTGAGTTCTCCCTGGGGCCTCCATTTTGAGAGGGGGTTTATACCTTCATTGAATTTCTTCACACCCTTTCTAATTCTCATACAACAGTATGCTATCTAACCTTATTCGATTATGAGCTACAAGAGGGCAGGGAATATCTTTCTTTTGACTTGCATTTATATCCCCAGTACTTAGCACAGTGCCTAGCACACAATAAATTCTAAATGTTTGTTGTCTTCTTTTGCTTTACATTATGACTACTTCATTGATTCCCACACAATTACAAGAGATCTAGAGGAAAAGCTTCAGTTTGTTGGGAAGTGGGACATATATACTATGTAGGATTCGTGCAAAAACATGGATACAAATCATGCAGTATAAGAAAATATGGATGAATTTTGATCTACATAGTTGGGAGGGGATTGCCCACACTGATGATACCATAAATACATTGAAGTCTAGAAATGTTTATTTCACTTCTACCTCACATAGAGCATAACAGAACTATGATTTGTAAAGGATCTCCGAAATCCCCTAATTACAACCCTATTGTTTTTCAGTTGAGGGAATTGAGCCTCAGAGAAGATCAATACAATTCAATTTAATTCACCAAATGTTTATTAAATACCTACTTTGTGTAAGACTCCATGCTAGTTGTTGGGAGTACAGATGCAACAACCAAAATTCCATGCTTTGGAGGATGTTATTGTAAATCGTTAAGTAAATATAAGATTATTTGAGGTGAGAGTGCTAGCAGGTAGGGGAAACAAGGAAAGCTTTGCAGAGAAAGTGGTAGCTGAGCTGAGTTTTGAAGGAAGCTAAGGATTCTAAAAAGTGGGAGGAGGCAATGCATTCTATTCTATAGGACAGCTTCTGCAAAGACACAAAGGCAAGAAATGGAATTCTGAAGGAACAACAAAGTGGCCGGTTTGACTGAATTTTAAAATACTTAAATGGGAGTGATGTAAAATTGGATGGACAGCCTGGAAGAAGATTGTCAGGGACATTAAAAATGAAGATAGAGAGTTTATATTTTAGGATAGAGAAAATAGGGAATGCCTGAAAGTTTTAGAGGAGTGGCAATTTATTCTAGGAGACTAAAGAAACCCTCTAAACTTCGGTACTGAGATTTTGAAAATGAGTGACCCAATACAAGCAAAGAACATTTACTTAGTTCATGACGATACAGTTCTTGAGCACAGGGCAAGGATATGTGACACAAGATTGAACTCAGTAGTAGTCAGTGGAAAGACTTTGATTGGCTTTCTATGTTCTCCCACAGCATGTCTGGTCCCCAGTCCAGATCTCACAGAAACTTGTTTGAGGTGAAGGTTACTCTTGGTGAGAAGAGTGAATATTCCTCTCCTTGCTTTTATCCACAAGTGCTGCATTAGTCCAGGAGATGCTCAGACAATTGTTAAGACAGGATCTATGTGACTTGAAGCAGATCTACTTTACTCTTTATAATCTTGCTTTCCTTACTTGTCCCCCATGTCATGTTTTATAAACTTCTGCCACTCCCCAATACCACTCCTAGTTAAATTTTTACTCTGTTTACTTTAGTCAGAATATATATCTCAATGGGTGGGTATAGCTGGACCTGGTCAAAGCCTACTGTATATATTCAGACTTGTTCTCTAGGAAGATTATTTTGGAAATTGTGTGGAAACTAGAAGCAGGAAGTCCAATTAGGAATTTTTTACAATACAGCATGTAAGGTACAGTAAAGTGCCAAGCTGAATTAGGGTAGTTACCACGTAAGATGAGGCATAATTGCAAGAGATATTTTACAATGGTAAAGGAGAAGAGAGAGTCAAAAATATCTTTGAAGTTGTAAATTTAGATGACTGAAAGAATGATGGTATCTAGTTGTTTAAGTCTCAATTCCTTAGTCTGTAATTCAAAACCAACCACAAATATATTCTGCCTATCCGATGCTATTTCTCAATGCTTCCTAGCACAAATTTTTGGATACAGTCAGGTCAGATTCCTCACTCTTCCCTTTTTTACTACACAAACATTATCAATTCTACTAGGCTCAGGTCAATTCTCAACTTTGTAAAGCCTTTAACTATTTTACCTCAAAGTGATCTCATTTCTTAACCCTTCATAACAATTTTGCTGCTGGCTCAAAATGAGGTGGTGTGCAGTGGAAAGAACTCTGGAATGGAAGTTAGAAAGTCTGGTTTTTTATTACTTATGTGACTTTGGGCAAATAACAATATATCCCAGACCAAGCCTCACTTGCTAATTGTTTGGGTTTGGATGACTCAGAGTGTAAATAGCAATTGTTTCTGTTCTGGTCAGAAACTCTGAGGGTCTTCCCCAACTAGACTGATTCTTCTTTGAAGGCAAACTAGGGCATGTTTTGCCTCAATTCTTACCTGACCTTTAATTACTGAATAAGCCTTGCCTCCGACAAACTGAGACTTGGGGAAGACCTTAGCTTAAAAAGGTCAAGTTCTCCCACTGCATTCTGGGCCATGACCAGTCATTCTGACCTATGTCTTGCCACCAGGCTCAGGTGGGAGGAGAGAGTGAGGCTGAGGACTTTGCACAGCTCTGCCTCACTTAAGTCCAATTCACTTGCAAGTTAAGAGGTCACCGTCCTGATGTCATTGGTCCTCTTTGAGAAGTAAGGACAAATGACAACAATGACACCTGTGTAACTGTGGGCAAATCACACAGTCTTTCTGAGCCTCAATTTTCTCATCTATAAAATTAGAGGGTTGGATGACCTTTGAGGTTCCTTTCAGTTCTCATTCCAATAACTCAAGTTTTCCTGTTTGGATTTATAATTGATCTATGTGACTATATCTTATCTTCTATTCTTAATATTTCCAATCTATTAAAAAGAAGACAAACTTCATGGCTTAGCCCAGGAGCCCTTCTCAGAAGCAGTATCTTTCTTTGGTCTCTTTATCTTCTGCTTATTCACAAAATTTACCCTTTTACAAGGCTTCTCAACTTTAACCTTGATTAAACATTTTGATATCTGCCCCACTAAGGTTTTTTTTTTTTAATTTTTCCATAAAGCCTATACCTTCTCTGTTGCTTTTAGTGTTCACTTATTCCCTTTTTGACTTTTTAAATGCTTCAAAGCTTGAATGAGACTGAACCTGGTTAGACAATTGTCCTTATGGAACATACTAGAAATGTGTCCTTGAATGACTTTATAAAACATTCTTTCAACTCACTTTCAAGTCTTCCTGAAGATATCTTTGGTGTCTCAGTACAGCCATGATTTTTGTACTCATCTTTGATGTTTTCTGACCAGGGCAGTAGAAGTTCCTTCAGATAATTTTTCATTTTTTTTGCCTTTACTTTTCTGGGCACAGTCCCTGGCATATATTGTGTGGTTAATAAATATTTGTTGACTGATTGATTTGTAACATGGATAGAGCTAAGATTCAGAGTCAGAAAAATCAGGATTTGAAACTCACTAGCTATTTGACCAAATTCAATTCCCTTAATCTCTCTAATTCTCAATATCCTCATTTCTCATTTGCAAAATGACAACTAACTCAGATTTATTTATTCTTCGCACTAAATTAAGGGCTTTTCTAATATATCAAATGAATATATGCATGTATATGGTATGTGTACACACATATATATTATACATAGAAAGTACTTTGAAAACTTTAACATGCTATATAAATGTAAGTTATCAAATTAATAATTAATAAACACAGGATCTAGAGAAGAGAAGATAATCAGTGGGCATGTTCAAGGATGTGGCCAAAAGGGGAAAAATACCTCCCTTCTATATGAACCATTTTCTAACCCTTCTTCACATGTTCCTAACTTCATAGTTGCTTAAGGGTCATGAGAACCCAATTTAATTTTTGTTTTTCACCCAATGCTTAACAATGAGGCCTGAAATTAGTACATGCTTAATAAATATTTGTTGAATTAAATATTAAATTAAACTAAAAAAGGGAAACATCTGCATGGACAGTTTAGTAGTGGCAGTATTTAGTAAAAATGATCTATTGATTTCCTTATGTTCTGTATTTTCCTTCTGTCATTTTTTATGTCTGTCTTCATTTATGCTTTGACTATATGGCAGGAGGAGAGGTCAATAATGTGGTCATTTCAACTAAATTGACTGTCCAGGACAGTCAAATAAGTGTTTCACTGTCATCCACTGACTTACCTGGTTGAACTGAGTTAATGGAGTTGATAGCTGCTCTAGTGTGTAATTGGCTCAACAAATAATTAAGTACCGACTATTAGAAAAGCCCTTAGTTTAGTGCGAAGAATAAAAGAATAAAAAATATCATAGTCTTTGCCTTTAAAGAGGTTATAGTCAATGGGTAGGGGTTTATGACATGAATATAAATGTTTGTTGCAAAGTAAGATTACCAGAATAGAGACATGGGAAATACAAATCACCCTAACTAAATTTGAAGCAGGGGTCAGTTACATTTAGCTGTGGGGATGAAAGAAGTGGTGCTTGAATTACACTCTGAAAGAAGGATTTCAATGACCATTATCATGTAGTAGGTTCTCAGTATGTATTTAATAAATGAATGTTGAAAAGTCAAGGTTTGAGGGAAGGCATTCCAAGCATAGCAGATGGCCTCTGCGAAGGCCTGGAGGAAGATGAGAACGAGATGAGCTTTGCAGACAGCTAATGGGTAGTCTAGTTTGACTGGAGTGTAGAGTATAAGAAGGGAAAATAGTCTGAACTAAGACTAGAAATGTAGATTGGATTCATGCTGTGGAGGCCCTTAAATGACAGGCTGAAGGAGTTGTTATTTTTGCCCAAAGATAAGGCAACATGGTACAGTGGTAAAACATTGGATTGGAGTCAGAGATCTTGGCTTCAAATCATGATTTTGCTACTTAACATTACAATAATGTGTATAGGAGGTGATGAGGGTCTGAATTAGGTGGTAAAAATGTGAATGGAAAGGAGAGGAACGGAAGTGATAAACAGTGCAGAAATAGAAGCAGTAGAAGTTGGCAACTAATCAGAGGCTGAGGAGTTAGGAAGAGTTTGCAGTCAAAGACGGTCCAGGAAGCACAAGGAATAGAGACTGAATTTGGAGTCAGGAAGAGGTGAGTTCAAATCTAGCCTCAGACACTTACCAGCTATGTCATCCTGGCCACGTCACTTAAACTCCTTCAGCCTCAATTTTCTTATATTTTACAATGATGATAATAATAGTATTTAGTGTTTGAAGTTGTTGTGGGGGGGGGGTCAAAGGAAATAATATTTGTAAAGTACTTGACAGATCTTAAAGCATTGTTTTTATTGCTGTTTTTATTGTTCAGTTATTTCAAATGTGTTGGACTCTTCATGACTCCATTCGGGTTTTTCTTGGCAAAGATATTGGTGTGATTAGCCATTTCCTTCTACAGCTTGTTTTACAGAAGAGAAAACAGAGGCAAAGAGGGTTAAGTGACCTGCCCAGGGTCACACAGCTAGTTAGTGTCTGAGGCTGAATTTGACCTCAAATCTTCCTGAGTCCAGGCCCAGCTCAGTATAGCCTAGTTACCCCAGGAGATAATAATGATTACTATCATCATGAATTACTATTAGCTATTTCATTATTAATAATTATAAATAAATATCAGTTATAGTTTATTACTGTTGTTATTCTTAATGGTACAGCAAGATGGCACAGTGGATAGAGCACTAGACCTGGAGTTAGGAAAACCTGAGTTAAAATCCAGCCTCAGTTTCCCTCAGGTTCCTCTTCTGTAAACTAATGATAGTAATAGCACCTACCTCTCAGAGTTGTTGTGAGGATCAAATGAGACAATAATTATAAGCACTTAGCATTGTGGCTGACACATAGTAAGTGCTATGTAAATGTTAGCTATTTTATTATTAAGGACCCTCTAGGTATAAGATATATAACTTTGTGATTCAAGCAGGTATAAAACTTTCTTCCACACCAGGAATGACTACTCTCATTAGTGTCAGAGTAATATTTCTAATACATAGCTCTGATCATACTACTCAACTATTTAAAAAATCTTAAATAGATCCCTGTTGTCTAAAAATAGTATCATAACTCTTTAGTCTGGAATTTATGGAGCTCTACAACCTGATACCTATTCATAAACCTGAAAAGTATGTTATAGAGAATTTGGATGAGGTTCAATAGAGGGAGAAACAGAAATATTATTGTGGGCGGATACTAGAGATCCTACATCCAGAATGAGGGAATAGGTGAGGAATTCAGGTACACCTGGCATGAAGGCATAGCATCACAGTAATGATGGGCTTCAACTCCCTGGATCCCTTTTGGAGCACTATGTTAAAGCAATTTTTTTTTGCTTCTTGCAACTATACTTTTATTCTTTAAAATGTATAGAATGATGAAAACTTTTCTTCTGGACCTGATTTAGATGAACAAAGAGAATCTAGTTAATGAGGTAGAAATGATAGGAAAATTGAGAGAAAGCAACCTACTCCCTCTTAGAGTCTCTGATATAGAAAAGGAGGGCAGGTGAGACACTAGTATAACCACTATATGATACTGATGGTGTATGCCTTGGGTTGCCCTTGATGTGAACCCCCACAGTGTCATTCATATATCAATAAATATTCACTTTGGGCTCACTCACTTTGACCTACTGCTCTCACATTGGTAGGAGTACATTCACAGACACAGACTTATCACCATGTTACACTCAAATTCTCTTAGGGTCGTGGGAATAACCCTATTGAAGAATAACCCTATTCTCCTCCCCCCTCCAGCTCATGATGCATCACTAGTCATATAACTAGCCATTCACAAAAATAACACTTTAGTATTTTAAACAAAGACATTTACTTAACAAAAAATAATAATATTAGAGCCATAACAAAAAGTACAGTTTCAGAAAAACCTGGGATGACTTCTATGACCTGACACAGAGGGAAGTGAACAGAACCAGGACACTTTTATACTGTAAATACAAACAACTTTGAAAGATTTAAGAACTCTGATTAATGCAGTGACTGGCCATGATTATAAAGTACCAAGAAAGAAGAATATCACCCATCTCCTGATAGAGATGTGATGGTCTGAGGGTAGAGAATAAGAAAGACATCTTTGGACATAATCAATATGAAGATTTGTTTTGCTTGACTATGTATATGTTTACATGGGTTTTGTTTTTCTTTTTTTTTAACAAATGCTTTATTAACTTCTGTTTTACATCATTCATTTCCGCCAGATTTTGAGTTACAATCATTTTCCCCCCGTTATTCCCCTACCCAACCTCCCAGAATAGCAGTCCCACAAGATATCGCTTCCTCCAATCTGCTCTCTCTCATACCTTCTCCCATACCCCCATCGACTTTTCCATTAGAGGAAGGTGAATCTTTGTGTCCCAATGCCTGCACATCTTATCTCACAATTATAAGCAAAAGAGTATTAATAATAGTATTTATATATATTTGAAACATTTAATCTTAAGACCTCGAATTTCAGATCCATTTCCTTCCTCCCTTGTCACCCATTCCCTCTGGGGAGATAAGTAATTCAGTATATGTTGTACATGTCTAGCTATACAAAACATTATCATAGTAGATATATTGTACAAGGATGCTTATAATTCCCTCCCACTCATCCCACCCCCCACCTGGTCCATTCCCTACATGATCCTGTCCCTCTTCTATAGTGGGTACTTCCAACCTCCCCTCCCCCCAAGGATGCCCTCCCATCCATCATCCCTCCTCTCATCCCTCTTCCCCCTATTCTGCTGCAGGTTGAGATATCCCATTTAGTATGTATGTCATTCTCTCCCTGAACCAAATTCAATGATAATGTGGATTTGCCTTTTTTTTTCCCTTCCTATTCTCCCCCTCCCTTGCAACCACTTCCCCTTGCTTCTTCTACATGAGATAGTTTCCCCTACCCTGTCTTTCCCCATCTCCTCTTGCCACTTTCCTCTCTCACCTCATAATTTCATCCCTTGAGTATTCTCCCTTCCCAACAAATTCAACCTATGCCCTCTATCCATATACACACACATTCACATATGTATTCATATGACCACACACCCTTCTTCCATTATTTTCATAGTGAGAAAGATATCATCAGTCACAGTTATTGTTTTTCCATATAGGAATGTAAATAGTTCAACTTTGATAAGTTCCTTTTGATTTCTTTTCCCTGATTACCTTCTCAGGCATCTCTTGCTTCTTGTGTCTGGATGCCAAATTTTCTATTCAATTCTGGTTTTTTCCTCAAGAATGTTTGAAAGTCCTCTATTCCACTGAATGACCATATTTTCCCCTGAAACAAAATACTCAGTTTTGCTGGGTAGGTGACCCTTGGGTTCATTCTCAGTTCTTTTGCCCTCTGGAATATCATATTCCATGCCCTTCGATCCCTCAGTGTAGAAGCTGCCAGGTCCTGGGCTATTCTGATTGTGTTTCCACAATATTGAAATTGTTCCTTCCTGGTTGCTTGGAGTATTTTCTCCTTGATCTGGGGATTCTAGAACCTGGCTATAATATTCCTGGGAGTTTTCTTTTTGGGATCTTTTTCAGGAGGTGATCGGTGGATTCTTTCAACCTCTATTTTGCCCTCTGGATCTAAAACATCAGGGCAATTTTCCTTGAGAATTTCTTGAAGGGTGATTTCTAGGTTCTTTCCTTGATCATGGCTTTCAGGTAGTCCAATAATTTTTAAATTGTCTCTCCTGGATCTATTCTCAGGTCAGTGGTTTTTCCCATGAGATATTTCACATTGCCTTCTAATCTTTCGTTTGTTTGGATCTGCTTAACAGCATCTTGATTTCTCATAAAGTCATTAGCTTCCATTTGCTCCAGTCTAACTCTGAAGGAATGAATCTCCTCAGTGAACTTTTGAGATTCTTTTCCATCTGGCAAATTCGACTTTTTAAGGCATTCTTCTCCTCATTGCCCTTTTGGGCCTCCTTTGCCATTTGAGCTAGTCTATTTTTTAGGTGTTGTTTTCCTCAGTCAGGCTGTTGACCCTCATTTCATACTTTTCCTGCATCCTTCTCATTTCTCTTTCCAATTTTTCCTCCACTTCTCTTATTTGATTTTTAAAGTCCTTCTTAAGGTCCTCTATGGCCTGCAACCCACTCATGTTTTCCCCTGGGGCTTTTGGAGCAGGACTTCTGACCTCACAGTCCTTTTCCCACTCTATGCCCCCAAAATAGGAGTCTAGGGTTGCATTTTTCTGTTTCCTTTGACTTGGCATGTTGCCACTTAATTACTTGACTTTTGGGCTTGTTGCCACACTATGTCTTTAAGGCCAGATAGAGGAATTTTCGTCCCGAATGTGTGGGGGGCAACTTCCGTTTCTGGCAAGCTGTAAACCCACCCACGACTTTCACCCTAGATCACAATCCAGATCCAGGGATGTTAAAGCAAGAGCGATTACCCCCCAAGACTGATCGCTGGATCTCCCTACAATTAATTGCAGGCCAGGAACTGGAGCTGCCTCTGAAAACTACAAAATGGCGTTTGTCCTCAGCGGCTTCTAGCCCCCAGGGGAGGGAGCTGACGCATTCCCCCAAATACAGGTCCCAAAGTCCATAGGACACTAACCACTTACTTTGTCCTAGGCATGTCTATGTTGATAATTCTGGAGTCGCCACGGCTGCTGGTGTTCTGGGGTTCCTCCAGCTGGCTTCTGGCCCTGCCACCCTGGGGCTAAAACCTCAGCTCATGTGGACCTGGGCTCTGCTCAGCTCTGCTTCCTGCACTCTGCGCATTGCGCGCTGCCGGCTCCCAGAACGCTGCGCTGGTCCTTCCTGCAGGGCTGCTGGGATGTCCTCAGCCGGAGGTTAGCTTCTCTGTGTCGTTCTGTCAGTGCTGGGGCTCCAGAGGTTGTTCAGCGTTCCCTTTTACATAATTTGGGGGGAATCTGGGGGCAGAGTGGCTTGGATGAGCTGTTTCTACTCCGCCATCTTGGCTCCACCCCGTTTTGTTTTTCTTTTAATGAATGTGTGTGTGTGTGTGTGTGTGTGTGTGTGTGTGTGTGTGTGTGTGTGTAGGTGGTGGGATAGAGTGAAAATAAATGCTTGTTAATTGAAAAAACTAAAATCAAGAGATGTATATTTGAAAAAATTATAGCAAAAATGACAAGAAATAGGATCAAAGACCTTGCCAATTTATTTAACTGTTCTGAGAAATATTTAACAACTTTATATCATTTTTTTTGCTATATTACCAGTAAAGTTTTCTTTATTTAAAAAATCCCTCCAATTTCTTTTTTTTCCTTTTTGGAGGGCAATTGGGGTTAAGTAACTTGCCCAAAGTCATACAGCTAGGTTTTTGTTTGTGTGTGTTAAGTGTCTGAGGCCGGATCTGAACTCAGGTCCTTCTGACTCCGGGGCCGGTACTCTATTCACTGTGCCACCTAACCGCCCCCCAAATCCCTCCAATTTCTTATGTGTATATGCATGGTAAAATCTAGAATTGATTTCCTTTCATATTGAATAGGGGGGACAGGAAGGTTTATTGAAGGGAAGGGAAGACCCCCCCCCCCAAAAAAAAGAGGTTGGAAACCCATATACTACACAATCTCTGAAGATATTCTGTGATATCTTTATAGCTTTATTTTATATAACTCTTTATGCTACTGCCAATTCAGAATATTTGCTAGTCTCTAAAAATGCTTGTGTTTTCTTGTATCCAAACCTTTGTTTTTCATACCCAACTCTTGGAGAACCTTTGCCCTACCATCCTCTCTGTTGGCATCCTAATCTTTGCTCAAGGTCCATGAAGCCTTCTCTCCTTTCCCCTCTCCTTAGACTCTCATCACAATAATATTTACATAGTATTTTAATTTGTTTTCCTAACAATTACTCCATAAATCAATATTCTTCTTCCCATTTTATATATTTAGAGGCTCATAGGAGACTTGCCAATGATCAGAAAAGTAATTATTGGAGTTCAGACTTAAACCCAGCTTTCCCAAATCCACACTCAGTCTTCTATAACACCTACAGTACCCTGTGTTTCTATTTGGTATATAGAGTGTAAGTAATGTTATAGATCTTTGTGTATTGACTTAGCCTCCAGCACTATTAGATTACAAACTTCATCAGGGTAAGGATGAAATCTTCTCTCTCTTCAATTCACTGTTTTTCATCCATCTTAATAAATTCCAATATTTAATAAATATTTCTTGAATATTGAGTGTTGGATATTGATTTCAGAGTGCTTTCTCCATCCAGCCTTATTTGTATATATCTATATATAGATCTAAATATTGATAAACATATAGATATATACACACATACATGTACGTATACTCACATGTACCCACATGCACACACACACATACACACACACAAATATACTTTCTTTATTTTATTCCAAGGCTGCTTAGTGACTAAGAACTATAATGATAGGTATGTGAAAAGTAGTAAGATCTCTTTCTAGTGCTTACTTGTTGCCAAATTATAAGTAGGAAGAAAAAGGAAGCAAAATTGACAGGAAGAAGTGATTAATTTCACTTCTTTTCACTTAATATAGGCCTCAGGTTTATGAGGGAATGCACTTACTTTGAGGATAAAATATCTGGGCTCAAATCCCAGTCTTGTCACTTATTACTTACGTTACTGTGGACACCTAAGTTGCTTCTTCTGAAAAATAAGCAGTTTGGGCGGCAAGGGTGGGGAACCTGCAGCCTTGTAGGTCCTCAAGTGTGGCTTTTTGACTGAATCCAAACTTCACAGAACAAATCCCCTTAATAAAAGTATTTGTTCTATAAAACTTGGACTCAGTTTAAAGGCCTCACCCAAGGACCTAGAAGACCACATATAGCCTCAAGGCTGCAGGTTCTCCACCCCTGCTAGATAATCCCTAATTTCTCTTCTGTCTTTAAATTCTATTTGGCTTTAAAGAAAGAATAAGAAGGTTGAAGCTATATAGTTGCATCTCCATTTCTTTCCAAGACTCATAAAAAGGATATGGTATTATTTATTATCTCAAAAAGTCATAGACCTCTTTTGGCCATTAGGTACTTCTCTGTTCCTCTTTAAAATTTCTAGATTTGGAGGCATGTTTGTATTGGGTACTGACTTTATTTTAAATGCTGGACCAGCTTTTGCTCCTCTCCTTTCAAGGTGATGGTGTTAGCATCTCATTTGTAGGTAGGCTAGCCAGATAAGAACACACTCTTTGTCCTGATTAGAGCAAAAAAAAGTGTCAGAATGGGAGATAGGGATCAGAATGGGTGATCCTGCGGTAAGATCATCATTCTCTCATTACAGCTAATTAAGGTTTTTTCTGGCACAAGCTCCCTGATCAGGCACAAAGATGATTTTAAAAATATGCCTTATAATAGGGATCCATGGGTCTTTTAGAGCTCTTTTCAAACATTTTCTCCCTTAGAGATGCCTTATTAAGCAAAAGGACAAGAGCTAGTGATCACTAATTAGCACCTAGTTTTAAGCAAAAGTGTATGCTTAAAGACAAAGAACAGAAGTAGCCCTTTGAAACCTCATTTCATAGAATGTTAGAGATGGAAGGGACATGAAAGGTCATCTTGCCCAGATCATCTAACTGTTTGTGTCATGGACACCTTTGACAGTGTGGTAAAGTCTATGGATCCCTTCTCAGAATTATTTTTTTAATGCATAAAATAAAATACATAGCATTACAGAAGCCTATGATACTGAAATACTGTTATTAATAAAGAAGAAAAGATCACAGACCCCACGTTGAGAAGCTCTATTTTAGATTAATCCCCTATTTTTTACATTTGGGAGAAAATGCAGACCAGGGAAGAAAGGTAGCTTAAAGAGGCTGAGCCGTAATCCTGTCTCTACCACACCACAGACCTTGGATAAGTCACTTGCCTTTTCTGATCTTGACTTATCAAGGAGGCAGCATGGTATAAGGGTAAGACCCTTGGATCAGTAATGAGAGAACCTTGAGCTCAAACACCATCTCTGATGTTTATTGCCTCTGTGACCTAGGGTGAGTTGCTTAACCTCTCTGGCCTCAGTTTATCTATCTGTGTAATGAATCTGGCTGAAAGAAAAAAGGAAGGAAGGGAAATAAGCATTTATTAAGTGCCTGCTGTATTCCAGGCCCTGGGCTGAGCATTTTACAAATTATCTGTCTCATTTGATACAATGTGAATGAGAGGATGAGATGGCCTTGGGATCAATGATATGCTAAATACTTACTTGCTCTAGATACTTATAACATTGTAATGAGTATAATGAAGGGGAGCTCCTCTCCCTCACTAAGGGATACATACAATCAGAGGCTTCAATTGATTGTTCTATGTCACTTCCACTCCTCTGTAACCCCCTCTCCCTGCCATGCATCAAAAAGGATTAGCCACCAAGCAAGAAAAGGTACCTATGTAATAGATTCAAAAGGGCACAGAGCTTCTGCTCCTAATCGTCTGAAAATGTATCTTCGGATTCATTACAACTCTCCTTTAAACTTTATTATTATTTAAGCTGTTAAATTTAATTAAATTAAATTTTAAATTTTAAATTTAAATTTAAAAATAAATAAAAATATTAAATTTAATTTAAATTTAAGCTATTAATCCCCAACAATTCTGACTGCTCATTCATGGCAGTGAGAGCATGTATTTGTCCAGATGTGCCTGAGACTGGCTCTTAGTACCATAATAGCATTTTATGCTTTGTTTTTTCCCTGTGTACTAGTAATGTTCTAGTTATCCTTAGAGCTTAAAGATTAAGCTTTAAGGGATTGTCTTCCAAGTTCTATTCTGAGCTAGAGGTGTAAAGAACCAGAAAAAAATGAAAAAAAAAAACAAACAAACAAACAAACCCTCACCCCTCTCTTTAGAGAACTGGCTTCTCTATTAATTGAACCTAAATCTGCATGAACCCTCTTGGTAGCAAAGGGTTGTTATTTTTCCCAACTTCCTGAGCCAATGGTTCTTTTAAACTAGGAACAGCTCTTTGTAAACCATAAATGCTTTGGAAATGTAGTTTGTTATTGGTTCCATTGAAAAAGTTCTCAATCTGTAATCTGTGACCTGGGCTTCAATTTTTTTCTTACTACCTATAAGTTTGATCTTAGACAATTTATCTAACTTTGAATCTTAGTTTCATCATCTTTAAAATGAGGGGGTTAGATGAGATTACTTCTATGACACCTTCCAGTTCTAAATCTATGACCTGTAAGTTTCTCTTGTCTTCAAATTTCTTATCTGTAAACTAAGGTGGGATGTTTGGACTATATGGTTCTCTAGATCAGTGGTTCTATGACCTTGTCCAAGGTCATAGAGCTGAAACTAAGGCTCCAATGTCCTGCCCTAACCCAGGCTTTTTCCTACCATATTGTGCTGTCTCCTAATGGGCCCAAAAGTATGACTAGTTCATACAGAGCCAGAAATGTCATCAGAGTTACAGCTCTGTTGAACCTAGACGACATCAGATATAGCTCCTAGCAAGAATGAAATGATTTTGATCACTGCAGTGTATCCTTAGAAGAAATGATATGGCTGAGGATTTTTCTTTAAATCTTCATACTTTAAAGTCTTAAAAACTTGAAGTTTGTGGTAAGGAGAAAGGAAGAACATTTCATTTTGCTCATGATTTTTAATTATCAGACACAATTAGGAAAAGAAAATGAAAAAACAAAACAAAAAAAAAAACCCAGAAGGAGTAAGTAAGGTAATATATCCATAAACTAATAAAAAGGAATAAATGTTGGGACTTTGGCAGCTTGCCCAAAATCATATTGCATGGCAGACATCCCTTGATAGACAGTAAGTGCCAGGTGTTTCATACTGACTAGCAATAATTTGTGTGCAAAGCCAGTAGAGATAAACGATAAAAATCAGTAATTCATAAAATCTGGAGATGGGCTACCACAGGCCATGCCTGATGCTGGAGGCCCTCCTTTGTCAAGGATACTGAGCAGATTCTGGTAACATCTTTGAAAAAGAAGGCTTATTGGGAAAAGGTCAGGGGAATCCTGGGTTAAGAGAAGAGGATTAAAACTTTGTCAGCCCAGCTCTCAAACATATGGTCTAATTTGTCAGTTCAGGTAATGTCTACCTGAATTAATAATTACAGCCATTTTAAACATATGAATTTATGTTAAAGTTACCTGTGTACTTTTCTTTTTATTAAATTTCACTTTTAAAAAATTAACAAAAATCTCTTTTTTTCTCCCTCCTACCTTCTTCCCTAGCGGGGGAAAAAACCAACCCCAAATCCATATAAAAAATAAACATAATGAAGCAAAACAAATTCCTAGAATTCAGCTTCCATATACTGATGATTTACTTGTCATCGTAATTAATTTATAATATATTGCATATATTGTTATTTTGGTTCTATTTCTTTCATTGTGTCTGTTCATACAAATTTTCCCATGTTTTTTTCTGAATTTTTTTATATTCATAAATTCTCAAAGTACAATACTACTCTACTGCATTCATACAACATAGTTTGGGTCTCTCCCCTTCCCAACCATCCATCAGTTGATCAGAACCTGCTTTGTTCCCAGGTCTTTGCTAGCACAAAGAATATTGCTATGACTATTTTGGTATATTCTGGATCTTTTGTTTTTCTCTTAGACTTCCATTAGGTATGTATTCAGTAGTCAGATTATCTACACTCGGGGTATACACAATATAAACTTTTCTTGCATTATTCTCAAATGATATCCAGAGAGGTTGGACTACTTGACAACTTCACTAAGGCATATGCCTATCTTCTCACTGTCCATCCAACACTAAATATTCACATTTTTAAATCATTAAAAAAAAAACAACCTTTGCCAATGGCATAGTGTGTGGTGAAATATCAGATGGCTATTATTTCTTCTTTATAAGTTGGAACATATTTTCATGTGGTCATTTATAGTTTGTAATTATTCTTTTGAAAACTACTCAAGGAGATACCCATCAATTGGGGAATGGCTAAACAAATTGTGGTACATAAATGTAGAAGAATATTACATAAGAAACAATGAACATGAAGAATTCAGAGAAACAAGACTTAAGTGAATCGACAAAGAGTCAAATAAACAGATCCAGGAAAGCAGAATATAAAATTTAACTATAACAATGAAAATAAATTCAACAACAGCAGTAACAATAAAAAAGCCAATTTTCTCTCTATCATGCATAATAAGCTTCCAGTAATGAACATTATTAATATTTTATGCATATACAACATTTGAAGATGTTATCTCATTTAAACAATTGAAGTAGGTATTTTCACAGAGAAAGAAACAAGCTTGGAAATGTTAAGTAATTTGCCTGAAATCATATGGTTAATAGAGCATGGACTAGAAATCAGGTCTCCTGACTTCAAGTCTCCAATTTTTGTTCCCTACTAGACTGTTGTCTTCTTGGTAAGACTGTATTTGCCCTCTAGGAACTTATGGGTTTATGGGGAGAAATAAATACATGATATAACTATTATAGAAAGCTCAATGGGAGAGATGTCATTGAAGTGTTTCAGAGGTATAAAGGAAAGAAGTGGGTTTTTTTCCTCTGGGTATAGAGGGAGGAAGGGGCATGGCAAGAAGGCAACTTTTGGGTGGTACCACCTGATGGCCTAGGGACAGCTAGGTGACTCAGTAGACAGGGTGCTGGGCCTGGAGTCAGAAGATCTGAGTTTGAATCTGGCCTCAGACATTTACTAGCAGTGGGACCCTGGGCAAGTTACTTAACCCCTATTTGCCTTAGTTCCTCATCTGTAAGATGGGGACACACTGGAGAAGAAAATGACAAACCACTCCAGTATTTTTGCCAAGAAAACAGGGTCACATAGAGTTCACCAGGACTGAATGATTGAACAATACCAAGTGTAGACACTGATCTTATAGGAAAAATTGATGTAATGCTGAAAGTATAGAGGCAGCTGAGCAGTACAGTGGATAGAATACTGAAAGACCTGAGTTCAGACATAGCCTCAGGTACTTATTAGTAGCTATGTCTTGTTGATGTTATTGAGTCATTTCAATTGTGTCTAACTCTTTGTGAGCCAATCTGGTGGTTTTCTTGGCAAAGATACCGGACAGATTTGCCTTCATTTCCTTTTCCAGCTCATTTTACAGATGAAGAAATTGAGACAAAGAGGGTTAAGTGACTTGCTTAGAGTCACACGGCTAATAAGTGTCTGAGGTCACATTTGAACTCAGATCTTCCTGTTTCTTGGCCTGGCACTCCATCCACTGTACCACCTTAATAGCCCTGTGACCCTGGGAAATTTTCTTAAACTCTGGTGGCCTCAGTTTCCTCAACTGTAAAACGGAGATGATAATAATAGCATCTACCTCAAAGGGTTATTGTGAGAAATAAATGATATAATATTTGGAAAAGCTCTTAGCTCAGTGCCTGGCACATAGTAGGTGCTTAATAAATTCTTATTATCACATAAGATTTGGAGGGAAGGGGATTTAGAGGTAATGTATCAAACTCAAATAGAAATGGGGGATGGACACCCATACATAAAGACCCTTCTAGGCAGCAAATTGACTTAAAAACCATATGTGTTTATAGATTTTCTTTTTATTTGGTCAACACATTAAAATCAGGAACTACCTTTTAATCTTTTGGATGTATTGTGGCCACATGTGGCCTCTGGGCTGGATGTCTGACCACTGTGATCTAGTCTAACTCTTTCACCTAAGAGAGGAGGAAACTTGGGCCTAATGATGTCAGCGACCTTCTGAAGATCACATGGATAGTAAGCAGCAGAGTTGGAATTAGAACCAGGTCTTCTGACCTCAAATCCAGTATTCTTTCCAGTTACATCAGGCTGCCTTCTCTCCCTTGTTTCATGAGTCAATTAGATGCCAAATGCTAGACCTGAAATCAGGAGAGGCCTGGGATCAAATCCTACTATGAACATTTATTGCCTGTGTGACTTTTGACGAGTCACTTAACATCTCTAAAACTCATTTTCCTCACCTATAAAATGGCAGTGTTAACCTACATAGTATCAATGTCATATTACAGTTGTAAGGACCAAATGAGATAATGTTAAGTGAAATGCCTCTCAAATCACCTGATTTTCTTGTTATGTCCTTTCTCTTCCCTGATTCCTAGCTTTTTTCTGCATTGCTGTCTCTTCTCAATTATTTTCTACCATCAAAAATATATCTGAAATATTTTAATGCATTTTTTACATGCTGTAGTTTTCTAGGGAAAAAAATACAATATAAATGCCTCAAAGCATTAACATACCTTAGATCCATCAGAGCAAAGAATACCACAACTGGAGAGCACTTTAAAACACAGAGAATGGGGGCGGCTAGGTGGCCCAGTGAATAGAGCGCCGGCCCTGGAATCAGAAGGACCTGAGTTCGGAGCCGGCCTCCGACACTTAATCCGCACAAACAAAAACCTAGCCGTGTAACCTTGGGCAAGTTACTTAACCCCAATTGCCCTAAAGGGGCGGCTAGGTGGCGCAGTGAGTAAGAGCGCGGCCTCGGAGTTTGGATGACCCGAGATCAGATCCGGCCTCAGAAAATGAGCACCCACGCATAAATCAAATGACTAGCCGTGTAACCTTGAGCAAGTTACTTAACCCCAATTGCTTTAAAAAAAAAGAAAAGAAAACACAGAGAATGGAATTTCAGATTGGGACCCACAATGCTTCAGTCCAATCCCTTCATTATATAGAGGAGGAATCAGAGCTTCAGAGATGTTCAGCATTTGACTTTTAATTAATAACATCAATAATAACACCAACTGAATATTATATATTTTGAGAAGTTCTTTATAACATTCAAGAAACATGTACATATATGTATCTATATATGCATGTATACATGTACACACATACACGTATACAAATGCTTCTCACCCTATTACTGACTCCCAGACTTCTAAACTATTCTGTTTGGAATTTGTCAGAGTGCCTAGGGCTTTCTTTGTCTGGAATATCCAAGCATCCTGTGACCTTCTTGACTTGGAACAACCCTTTGAAAGGTCTGCCTACTTTTCCTATCAGTAAGTTCCTTCTGAAGCCTCCATTTTGTGGAAGGGGCCAGACAGCCCTAATTCTCCTCCTGCTTCTTTTCCTGTTTTCCAAACTGCCAAACTTGAGGGCAGGGATCGTCTTTCCTTTTATTTGGCGAATGTATCCCCAGTAGGTGCATCTCAAGTTTTAAACCTGTATGACACTCACTCTGGGCTCATTCCCAATTCACACTGATACTAAGTGGGATCCCTGACAGCGGCTACTCTCAGAGTTCTAAGGATCACACTGGAAGAGCACCCCAAGTTCTGGCAGTACTTTTTAACTTGTCCTCTTGCTATACCTTTTGAATGAATGCCTTTGTAAAGAAATGAGTCTACTGATCAGCCAAAATACCCTCAAGTACACATAAATTCTGGGGGTAAGAGTAGGTGTTACCTTAAAGTACAATGGTAGGAGACTTTGTTTAAAGGGAACACATGATCAAGGTAACTGAAAACTTGGACCCTGCAGGACCCCTCTACATGCTTTCATTCTCTAGAGGATTAACTCAGAGTACATTAAAGGGTCTGGGGTTGGTGGTCAAGGAGTTGCTCCGTGGTTCATTGGGACTCCTATAAGGACATGGCATAATAGCTGGATGAGTTAAGGCTGTGTCAAGTGGGTTGCTCAGCTGCTGTCAAAACCTGGCAGTTTATTTGGGTGCTGGGCTGCTATGAACTGGAATGAGCAGATCATTCAGATACTGAGCCCTTCACAGAGAACAGTGTCTGATGGATGGGTTCACTTTTCAATGTATAATTGCAGTCTTCATCACCTCCAGCCTCTGATTTTAGTATTGCAGTTATTTTTCAACTCTGTTAACATAGGAAGAACAATAACATTCACCCAAAGAATGGAGGAAGACTCTTCTCTCTTACTGCTTAATGTCTCAGCTCTGAGGTTTGTCACCTCCAAGTAGGAGGTGAGAGAAACCTAGTTTCTCCCACTTGACAATTGTTCCTAGTTCAGAGGAAGTTTCACTTAGTGAGGGACTCCACTTTTACTTATGACACTCAGCCAAGTTACACTCCCAGACTCCTGTTGGGTTTTATGAGTGTCTGGGGACAAAGGTATTAAAGCCAGCCATGTGAGTTCATTGGCTTGGAGGACTCTTCATATGAAATTGAATTATTCAATTTTCAGACCCTTTCTAAGGTGAAAAATGTTTCCTTTGCATCTGAAAGGCATTAATGCATTTCCTTTTACATTTGAATCTCTGCTTTTGCTCTTCTTAATCTTCCATTCAAGTCTCAAAGGGGCAGACCATTGCTTCTTTATGTTATAAAAAATTCCTTCAAAAAGAATGTCCTAGACAAGAGAAGCATCTAACATTGCCAAATAAATAAATATAAATAAATAGAATCCAGTCTATTTTAAGAGATATGACATAACTGGTTACTTTTCATAATCAGCTTTGTTAAGTTGGATTTGGATTTGGATCATTGACTATGGATCATTGACTAACTCTAACAAAGATCAGAATTGACACTATTTTTTAAAAAATGGTCTGTTGTGATAGCCTTCTGAATAGACTCTCTTAGTCAGCCAACTAGAATTTATTAAGTGTCTACCATGTGTCAGGAAGCACTAGGGATATAAATAAAAGCAACACACACACACACACACACACACACACACACACACATGCATACACAAGTCTCTGCTCTCAAGGAGTTCAAAGTGTAATGGGGAGACAAGAAGACAAGCATTTGTTAAGTACCTACAATGTTCCAGGCACTGTGTTAACTATATCATACAAACTATATGCAAACAAGATATACACACAGAATAAATAGGAGATAATCTCAAAGGGAAGGCATTAATTTTAAGGAGAACTAGGAAATTCTTCTTGCAGAAAATGGGTTTTTGGCTGAAATGTTCCCCTGCCTCAAGTATCTACTATTCCAATATATCTTATGCTCAGCTGTTAAAGTAATCTTAGAGCATAGGTCTGACTTTATTCAGTAAACTCCAAAGGGTTTTCTATTATATCCAGGACAAAATTTAAAATCCACTGTTAGGCTTTTAAAGTCTTCATAACTTGGCCCCCTTCCACCTTTCTTGTCTTCTTAAACCTTATACCCACTGACACACACGTATGTTCCTGATATAGTGGCACTGGTCCCCTAGTTGTTCCTTGAACCAGCCTCTTCCTTCTCCTGACCACACATTTTCTCTAGCTATCTCCCATGCCTGAAATCCTCTCCCTCCTCTATTCTGCAGGCTAGCTTTCCCAGCTTCCTTCTCAGGCTAAAATCCCAATTTCTGCAAAGTCTTTTTAGATCTCTCTTAAAACTAAAGACTTCCATATAAGATTTCCTTCAATTTTTCCTGTCTATACTTTTTTATACATAGTTTTAATGCTGCCTCCCTCATTAAAGTATGAGCTCCTTGAAAGCAGGAACTATTTTTTTTTTGGTCTTTTTTGGATTCCCAAGGTTTAGCATAATGCTTTGTGTATAAAAGTTGTCACCTATATTTCCCAATGTATCCCTCTCTCACCTTCTGGGAAGCTATCATTTATAACAAATAAAGAGCAAGACTAACCAACACATAAAAAATTCTAACAGCCATAACATTACACAACCATAGTACCTGTACCTTTGCAAATAAAGGAGGAAAGTGTTGTCTCATATCTCTTCCTTGGGGTCAAGCTTGGTTATTACAGTTTCAAGGTTTTCAGTGTTGATTTTTGTTATTCTTTCTAATTAATTCCAATTGTTAGTCATTGTGTGCATTGTTCTTTTTTTCTGACTCTGCTTACTTCACTTTTCTTCAGGTCCTATGGATCTACCCTTGCTTCTCTGTATTTAGCACGTTTGTAGATTTTTACTGTATAACACATTTCCTTCACTACATTCATGTACCACAACTTGTTTAGTGATGCCCTAATCAATCAACATCTACTTGTTTTGGATTCTTTGCTACTATAAAAGGTGTTATTGTAAATATTTTGGTGCATATGACGTCTTTCTTTCTTTTTTTTTCTTTTTGGAGGGCAGTTGGGGTTAAGTAACTTACCAAGGTCACAAGGCTAAGTTTTGTTTGTGTGTGTGTTAAGTGTCTGAGGTTGGATCTGAACTCAGGTCCTTCTGACTCCAGGGCCAACACTCTACTCACTGCGCCACCTAGCTGCCCCTATGTCTTTCTTTTTTAATGTGAATTTCTTTTGAACCTGTGTCTATCAATGGAATCTCTGGGTTAGAGGATACAAACATTTTAGTCATTCTCTTTTCATGGTTCCAAATTGCTTTCTAGAATGATTGGACCAATACACAGATCCACATCAATACTAACCTCTCCTCTGCCTTTTTTATCTTCTTTGCCAATTTACTGGGTATGATATGAAACCTCAGAGTTTACTGTGTGTTTCTCCAATTGCTAATAATGGCATTTATTAGTGGTATGGAGCAAGTGGTTAATATTTTGTAGTTCTTATTTTGAAAATTCTTTATATTCTTTCATCACTTATATATCAAGATTCTTTCCAACTGTTATCTCTCATTCTATTTCTATACTTGGAAAAAAAATAACACATAAAACAGGCAAAAATGTGCCACAAACTCACATTTATAGAACTATTTGCAGTTACAAAGCTCTTTCACATACACATACTCATTAGATACTCACAACAATCTTGTGAGAGAGGGCAGATATTGTCATTCCTGCTCTATAGATGAAGAAACTGAGGATGAAAGGAGTTAGGTGACAGACTCTACATTACACAGTTGTTAAGTGCCCAAGCTAATATTTAAATCCAGGCATCCTGTCTAAAGTCTAATGTTTTGTTTTGTTTTTCCAATACACTAAACTGTCTTTTACTTGAGAATGAAGTCACATAATCTTCTCCATCAGTCAAACAGAAAATTCTGTCTTTCCTTTTAATGAAATGGCATATAGTGAGGCTGTTCATGCCATGCAGAATTACCTGGAGCATGAGAAACTTAGAGGGAAAATGTGATTACCTATTGTACACAATATATATTGCACGGTAACTGCTAAGCTGACAGCTAAATTGAATGAATGTTAATTTTAAGTGAGAGAAAATAGAAACAGTAATTTATTTCTTTGGCTGTAAAGTACATTCCATGAGTATACAGCCAAAGAATAACTTTGGGGGATTAAAATCTTCAGAAGACTGGAAAATAAACAACAGTTACCTATGAAAGAAGGCTATTTAGATTTCTACAAAACAGTCACTCTGCTTTTAACAATTTCATCTATCACTGTTAATACCTTGAAGTGGAATCATTATCCTAGTGATCTTTGGATGTTGGATATAGTCATTATCTAAACCCTAGGTCCTATTTTCCTTTCTTCCCTTTCCTCCTTTAGGAATAAATTACTCGAAGCCTAATTCTCTGAAATATGGATCCATGATCCTGTTTTAAAAGCCAGCAGAGGAAGAAAGGTCAGAATCAATATAATTTCATGAATGTTCCAAAAGGCGCTGTTCCCCACAAATACTTTGCCTGAAATTACGCCACTGATATTCCATTACTTTGACTTAGACTGGACAGAGGCTTTGTCCTCAGCTAAAATAAAAACATCTCAGTGCCCGGACTGTTATAGACTGTCATAGACACCTAGATAGAGAATCACAGAATTTCAGAGTTGGTAGGGCCCTCATCTACGATCTAGTCCAACACATAAACCAAAAAAGAATCGCTGCTATAATACACCCAGCAAGTAAATGAATGAATGAAGTAGCATTTACTTTATTTTTATTTTTTTTGCTTTTTGGAGGGCAATTGGGGTTAAGTAACTTGCCCAAGGTCACACGGCTAGGTTTTTATTTGTGTGTGCATTAAGTGTCTGAGGTCGGATCCGAACTCAGGTCTTTCTGACTCCAGGGCTGACACTCTACTCACTGCGCCGCCTAGCCGCCTCCTAGCACTTACTTTAAATGCCTGTTATTTGTTCATAGCTCAGTGTGCTAGGTGTTGGGGATACAAAGGCAAAAGTGAGACAATTTCTACTCTTAAGAAGCTTATATTTTATTAGATATAGACAATTTATATAAGGGAGTAGAATTCAAGGGAGGGAACTTTAGTCCTTTTGGTCAAGGGATGTTTGAGTGAAGCCATAATTCAATAGATTGTCATACCTTTTCCAGTTGCAATGGAAGCACTGAGAGGAGTATTCCCAAAGCAAAAGCAATCAACCAACCAATCAATAAACATTTATTAAACACTTTCTGTTTGCCAGGCAATGTGCTAGGCAGTAAGAATACAAGAGCCAAAAAACAGTCTCCGCCTTCAAAGACCTTACAATCTAATGTGACAGAGAACATTCAAACATATATATATATATAGCAAGCTATATACAGGATAAATAATAAGTAATGGACAGAAGGAAGGCAATAGAATTAAGAGGGGTAGAAGGTAAGATTTCCATTGAGACTTAAAAGAAGCCAGGGAGTTCAATAGTTGGAGCATAAGAGTTAGAGCCCTCCAGACATGGAGGACAGCTAGAGGGAATGTCCAGAGCCAAGAGATGGAGTGTCTTGTTTATGGGATAGCCAGGAGGCCAGTTTCATTGAATTAAAGAGTAAATGTCAGGGAGTAAGGTATAAGAAGATTGGAAAGGCAGGAGAGGGGTTAGGTTATGAAGTGCTCTTAATGGCAAATAGAGTGTTTTGTATTTACTTCCGGAGGCAATAGGAAAGTTGCTATCTTAGTGCTTTCATCTTATGTTTTTTGAAAATGAGTTCTTTATCACTTTTAAATATTGTCTTATTAGAAGCAGAGTAATGTTTTATCCTATGGAGATCCTTTTTGGATCCTGTCATCCAGTGTACATGCTATCCCTCCCAATTCCTCATAAGGATATTGTCCAAACCTGTATTTAAATCATTGACAAATCATTAAATAACCCAGGGCCAAGCAGGGGTTCCTGGACCATTTCACTGGACACCTCCTGCCATTTTGACATTGAATCATTCCTGTCTTCTCCTCAAGTTCAGTCATTCAACCAATTTCTGTAGCCATTTATTTTGTACTGTCATGTAGCCCACATATTTTTCATAAGAATAGCATGAGATACTTTGTAAAATGCTCAGCTAAAATAAGGCTTAACACCATTCTTTTCAATGATCGGTTTAGTATCTGTCAAAAAAAAAGAAAATTCAGTAACTAAGGTATGATGATCTCTTGCTAAATCTATGCTACAGCTCCTTGTGAACTCTGATACCTAATTAATAATATATTCTAGATTTTCCCCCAGAACTAGACCTAGAGTCAGGAAGATCTGGGTTTAAATCCAGCCTCAGATACTAGCTATGAGATCCAGGGCCTCAATTTCTCATCAATAAAAAAGAGATAATAATAGCACCTACCTCCCAGGACTGTGAGAAGAAAAAAGAAATAATATTTGTAAGGTGTAGATAGATAGATAGATAGATAGATAGATAGACAGACAGATACTCACACTCATTCATATACATACATAACACTTTTCAGTATCACAGATAGTAGCTAAGTAATCACATCTAACAAATCTTTCAGTCCTCTGGTTTCATGTCTAATCACCCTGCTCTGGACATGGGTAGTTCAGTGGGACCAGGTGACTTGAATTCATAAAGAACAACTAAGTACTCTATATGAGTCTCAGCTCCTTATTGGCCATTTTTGTTCCCTACTTTTTAGTCCAGAAGTCATTTTCCTTGGCAGAAAAAAAGAGAAGCAAATTAAAAATTGAGTATCTCTGCTTTTTATTCCTGTCATCAATTGTCATTGTCCCATCCAAACTGAGTGCTCCTATCCCTTCTTTATTTTCTTTTTCCCTACCATAACTTTAAAAAAATACAAAACAACACAACATATGTGTGATGACCAACTTTGACAGACTGGACTCTTCTCAGCAATGCAGTGATATAAGTCAATCCCAAAAGACTCATAATGGAGAGAGATGCCTACATCCAGAGAAAGAACTAGAAAGAACTGAGTTTGAATCCTGATTGAAGCAAACTACTTGATCTTTTTCTTTTCATTGTTTGGTTTTATTTCCTCTTTACCATTTTTCATTCCATCTAGTACAATAGGCCTTTGTAACCTGACTAGTGTCTGATGTGAGAGTATCTGCAGATCCTATACTGGATTATACGCTGTTGTGGGGGGTGAGGGAAGGGAGGGAAAGAAAATTTGAAACTCAAGGAACTATGGAACTGAATCTTGTAAACTAAAAATAAACAAACAAATTAATAATAAAAATGGTTTTTTATTTGTGTTTGGCTTCCTGCACCAGCTTTAGTTCATTCCAAGTTTTAATAGACTTGACATTAATTCTTACAGAATTATGCCATATTTTGCTTTTGATCATCTGCTAACTCCCATTGCTTCCATCTTTTGTGCACATCTTTCTAAAATCTGTTTGAGTTCTGTGAATCCACCTTGATCTATTTGGACAAATCCCCTTTCTTGATCCTCACTGGAGTTGTTTCTTTTGGGGTCTTCAGAATTTTGTTCATTAGATCATTATAGCTGGGAGAGACCTCAGTGATTAATACTCACAACTTTTCAGAAGATAGAACCAAGGACCAGGGAGGCCAAGTGATGCCACAAGTGTGCCAGTTGAATCAGTAGCATATCTGGTTTTAGAACACAGGACTCCTGATACACATTTAAATCCCTCCCACTCCCTGCCCCACTGCTATAGCACACTAGCCCCAGTATGAATGTATTCACCATCTTTTCTGAGACTATTTTTATAGGAATGTATAGATGGTATTAGTAAATTGTATGCCTTTAGAAGGAGAGTTAAAGGCTATAATGGGCAGCTACATGCCACAATGAATAGAATGTTGGACCTGAAGTCAAGAAGACTCATTTTCCTGACTTCAAATATGGTCTCAGCCACTTACTAGCTCTGTGGCTTGTGCAAATTACTTAACCCCATTTGCCTCAGTTCCTCATCTTGAAAAATGAGCTGGTGAAAGAAATGGGCAACCACGCCAGTATCTTTGCCAAGAAAATCCCAAATGGGGTCATGATTAGTTGGGCATGACTGAAATGTGACTGAACAACAACAACAAAAGATCCTATTGGCAAGACTTTTACTATGTTTTCAAGGACACACACATCTTGGTCATGAAAGACAGATCCATATATTGCTGCAATGAGCACAATAAACATTCATCTCTGGATATCCAGCCACAGATCCTATTGTTTACATTTCAATTCTCTATACTCTACTTCCCCATGGCCATCCAAGGAGATGTTTAGCCTTGAAGAAAAGAAAAATCAAGGAAATCATGGCTTCTGTCTTAAGGTGCTTGGATGGCTATTGGATGATAGAAGAAATATATGTCTTTTTTTTAACCCCAGAGGTCAGAATTAGGAGTAACTGTTGGAAGTTAAAAAGAAGCGACTTTAGACTTGAAGTAAGGTGGAAGAAAGCTTCCCTAAAAATTATTTAGCCAAAAGTAGAGAATGGATTGCCTTGAATGATGGTGGGTTTCCCCTCACTGGAAGCTTTCAAGCAAAACTAGATGACTGCTTGTCACACAAGCGCTGTAGAGGTGGCTTTTTTTTTTTTTTTTGGCTTGCACTAAATGGACACTGAGGTTTCTTGCAACTCTAAAAATCTTTGATTCCTTTGTTTCTCAGAACTTCATTTCAAGCAGAACTACTTACTTTTTAGGGTCTCAATATCTGACTGGAAGGATCTCGACCCCTTTTTAAAAAAATAATTGTAATTGATGTTTTCTGTTTTTTACATTACCATAGTTTCCCATGTATTCTTTCCCCTCCCCAAGAACCATCCCATGTGACAAAAAGTGTTTTTTTTTTGTTGTTTTAAGATAACATGCCCATAAATAAGCATAAAGATTTCACAAGGCATTGTGAAGAAGCAACTTGTGCTTGTAAGCACAAACTCATCACCTGTAATTCTTGGCAACTTCTGTATTCCTTACTTTGGACAGTTCATCAATATACCTTGTGACATACACATATATACATACACATGTGTGTATGTGTATTCCTTCTGCTGTAATAAATCCCCCCCTCTATTCTTTTCCATCCCCCAAAGAATGAATTTCTGCTCAGTAAGTATAAATTGAGTAGATTCAAGTACTAGGAGCAAAAGTCCAGGTTCTCCTGTACTTTTTGTGTTGGCTTCAGATTGTACCTTTGTGGTAGAAAGTTACCCACCTCAAGATTATTGATCATAGCTGATGCCTTGTTGATCACACAGCTCAGCTACCCAGTTTTCTTTGCTGTGATAACAGGTATAGTCTTTCAGTGGATCTACAGACTTTGTTCAGTTGCCTTTCCTATCCTGAATAATAATGATGATAGCTGGCATTCATATAATGTGTTAAGATCTACAAAGTAATTTACAGGTGCAATCTAATTTAATCCTCACAGAAATTGTGAGGGGTAGTTGCTATTAATATCCCCATTTTATTGATAAAGAAAGTGAAACTGTGGGAAGTTAAATGATTTGTCCCAGGTCACACAGTTGGTAAACATTTGAGGGAGGATTTCAATTCATCTTCCTGATTGTAAGCCTAGGACACTACCTATTTGCCACTTAGTGTCATTCTTACTTGGAATGCATCAGAAGTGTCCCTTACCCTGGAAGGATATCTGCTTTATCTAATACGCTAAACACATATCCCAGAATTCTTATTAGGCTAGTAAGCAGTCATATTTATATCATTTTGCCTTCTAGACTATCTTGCTCTCACAGAAAATGTCTACGGTGAATGCAAAACAATTTTGAGGTACATACAGTGTTTTTCGAGTTATTTGCAAACAAAATTAGCCTGCAGCCTTAGGATCTATGGAGAAACCATTTTATCTACTTTAAAAATTGAAAATACATTTTTAACAACCTGACTATTCTGTTTGAAAGTATTTTTAAATATTATGTTCTCAGAGAAGGGATATTAAAACTGGAAAGGAAAAAAATATCCACTTCTATTACAATATCTAGTAAGGGATTATTCAGTATATAATAAATATTTACTCTGGAATTAAAGGACAAGGAATGTCTATAGTTCGAGAAGGAGAATTTATTTCCATGTTTTCAGAAAGGATTCATTTTAGAATTTTCACATTCTTGTTTGAATTATTGCCTTTTCTTTTGTCCAGGGAGAAATAAGATGAAAAGGCTAAAGTAAGACTGGAGTGGCTGGTTTAGGAGGATTTTTTTTATAAAAATTCTGTGAGTTAGTTTAGGCAAATATCATTTCCATTTTGCAGATAAAGAAACTGAGCCTTAAACAAATCAAGTGGCTTGCCCAGTTCATTAAGATAGAATGTGATAGTCAGTCTTCTTAACTTCCTATAACATTAAACCTGTAAGGGAGCTCAGAAATTTACAAAATTAATTTTTTTTCTTTTTCTGTCACCTCTCTTTTGAAACATATCCCTCTTCCTCCTACTTAGTAACTCATAACTTATAACAAAAAATAAAAAGGAAGAGAAAAAAAACAGTTCAGCAAAGTAACACACACCAACCAAGTCTGTCAGTACATGCGATATTTCCTATTCATGGTTGCCCTTCGCTATAAAGAAAAGATGGAGGGATATTTTTTTCACCTTTGACAGACTTGGTCATTAAAATTCCACAACCTTCAGTTTCAGTTTTGTTATTGATGAATGTTATTCTTCCCACTTATGTTTTTGTCTCTATGCATATTTTCTTGGTTCTACTTTCTTCTCTCTCCATCAGTTCACATAAGCCTTCATGTCTCTTCCTCCCTGCCTCTTTCATGCCTCTTCCTTGCTTTGACTAGCCTCCTGCTTCCACTTCTCCCTCTCTTTTTTTTTTCTGCCTCTGTTCCTGTTCCTTTCATTGTATTTTTTTAAAGTAAGAAACTCTTTTTGTATCAGTCTTGTGTCTAAAATATAGAAGAAATATAGAGGAAGAAGAAATAAGGAAAGGACCATATTGATGTCTCTCAGAAATTATAGTTTAGGCAAATGAATACATATAAAGTTTTATTTTCTTGCAGTTTTTTTTTCCTCCGAGGAAGTGGCAGGAGGGACCCAGAAGGGGGAGCTCTAAAAACAAATTGCCTGTTTCATTACTTTGCCTTCTGGCTGGTTCACCAAACTCAAGCTTCAAACAAACATGGATTTCCAGTGTGTTTTCTGGGGGATTCTCTCCTTTAGCTACAGAACTGTTGAGAAACCCCAGGTTTCTGATTTGCTAATTTTGAAATCTTTATTTGGAGAATACCGTGTGGTTACCACCCCTTCTATTAAACGACATTGAAGGGATTATTTTTCTCACCTAAATTTCCTGTTTCCAAAATCCTGGATTTTCCATTAAGGAGGGGGGATTACCTATATTGCCTCCGTGTTATCCCTTCATAAATCCAATTAGATGAAAAGCAATCTGACTACCCTCATTTAATTATACCATGTAATAATAATGGTAATGCTTTGTACCTACACAGTACTCTCCATCTTCAAAGTGATTTACAAGCCTCAGCTAATTAATCCTCCCTCTCTTATTTCTTTGAGGTAGAGAGTAATAGCTAGAGGGAGCCCCTTGGTGAGGAAGAAGTTAGTAGGGAAAGGATGGGTTATGAGGATCCCTGGGGAAGTAGATTCATATTCCCTTCAGTGACTGAAGAAATCCTTCCTTCCATCCTCTAGTCATTCCAGTCTTTTTTCTTCTTTTCCTCTCTCTCCTTCTCCTCTACTTCTTCCTTTTCCCTTCCTCTCTTTCTCCTTTTCTTTCAAACCCATTGAATGGGTCAGTAGCACAGGGAAAAGAACACTGGTTCTGAAGTTAGAGGATCTGAATTCAAATCCTACCTCTGATATTGCTAATGTGACCTAGGACAAGTTTGTGTGGCTCAGTTTCTTTTTCTGTTAAAGGAGATGAGTTACTAGATGACGCCTGAGGCAACTTCTATCTTTGTGGCTAATTCCTTTCAAAAATATTAAATGAAACTGCATGATATAGTAAGAAGACCACTGGATTTAGATTGAGAAGTCCTGAGCTTGAATCCCAGATCTGCTGTTTCTACTTATGTAATAAAGCAAATCATCTTGCTTTTGTGGGTTTGAGTTTTCTACTCTCTCAAATGAGTGGGTTATCGAAGACAATCCCTAAGGTCTCTTCTAAATCCAGAATCCTATGATAATATTGTCCTATTTATTGGCTACCCCAGTGCATATATAGATAATGCTTGGATTATTCTTAGGGTAGTCTTCCAAAGAGTTGTTCTAATTAAGGAAAAGAGATACATTCATATGAAATAAAAGCTTAAGAATGTAATAAGGTGGTGTATGTTTGGGTACCAAAGGAACAATACAATCATTGTCACAGGAGAGGAGGAGATCTCTGAGGGTTAAGGAAGGTGGGAATTGAGGTGATCAGTAGAAAGTGAGTAGGATTTGGGTGGCTGGAGAAAGGGGAATAGACTATTCCAGGCACAAGGACTGGTAAGAATGATCTTGGTTTATTTGAAAAGTGGGGCATAGGCCAATATATCTGGAATGAAGAGTATAGGGGGGCAGGGAGAAGTAGGAGATGAGACTAAAAAGGTATGTAAAGGTCAAATTCTAGAAGGCTTTGAATGGTAAGCCAAGGAATTTGGAAATTATCTAAGTGATTTATAATAAAATAATTGGGTTCTGTTAACACTAAGAGGCAGGATGGTACATAATAGCACATTAGATTTGGCTTGAATCAGATGAGCTAGATTCAAATCCTGAAGTATAACATGTGATTTAAACTCTCTGGGCCTCAGTTCCTTCATCTGCAAAATAAGACTCACCTCTAACATCCTTTCCAACTCTAGATCTATAAGCCTGTGAACTTGTATATCATTGGTCAAGTTGCCTAATTTTATGAGATGCCAGATTCCTAATCTGTCAAATGAGGAGGTTGGGCCAATTCAGTGCCTCACAACCTTTTAGAGAATGACAAAAAAAGTCATGGACCTTCCTGCGATGGTAATTGCATGATTAGTACCTGTGGATTAAAAAGCTTTACTATGGTCCTGGCAAAAAATCTTGTCATTTTTCACACACAGTGTTCCATCTCCCATCTTTGTGCCTTTTACATGGACTATCTCTAATGATGACCCTAATTTGCTTCAGAGCCTAGCTCATGCACAGCCTCCCAAGTGAACCCTTTCCTGATCCCTAACTGCTAGTTCTTTTTCTACAAATTATCTTTTATTTTCTTTGTGTAGAGGCTGTGAATCTGAAACTTGAAGTCACTCTCTTTGGTGACCCTTGGAAGAGGTGTGGTGAAAATAAAGCTATATTTTTATATGTACATGTTCTTTTCTCCAATAGAATATAAACTCCCTGAGGGCAAACATGTTTTCATTTTTGTATTTGTATCTCTAGTGTTAGCACAGTAGCTGGCACCTACAAATTCATATTTGTAGCTTTACAAATTCATATTTGGCTGATAAATGGTGATGTGTATGTGGGCCCATGGGCCATTTGAAACAACTCCTGGGACTCTCAAGTCCTGAACGCTTAGGAACCACTGAGGGAAATTATTTTTAAGATTCCTTTTAACTCTAAACTTTAGGATTTTATAATCTACAATATAGTTGTGGTCCAGGGGGATATTAGTGTCTGTAGGTGAGAAGGACTTAAATCCAGTCTGGGGAGTTACAGTTAATGGTGTTTCCAATATCATGATTTATTCCCTTTAGGCAGGGATAGCTCTGAACTGCCCTCTGGCCACAGAGAATCTGTTCTGTGTAAAGGCTCTAGAAAACTATATCCACTCCCTCATTTCCTCAAGTCACAAGTCTCTCACCCTCACTATACAGATGCTTTTTTCCTCCCATCTTGTCCTCAGTAGTAATAGAAAGCATCTGCTCACTGTCTGCCTGTAATGCTCCCTACACTTTAAGACTATTATTAAGCCCGCCCCCCCCCCCCTTCTTTATTCAGGTGAAATCATCCAATAAATGAGGAATTTTAGGAGAAAGGCAGCAGGGCATGTTCGGCAAAGTCAGAGTGGTTAATACAAGCTGGGGCCTTGTTAAACACGGATATGCTGCAATATAGGTTACCACATAGGGTGCCTTTACTGACTCAGAGGGTTTTGCAGAGTTCTTTTTTTCTTTCCTTTTTGGGTTCTTAAAAAGAAGAAAGTTCCTGGGGCTATGAAGTGAGTCACCTAGGCTGTTAATTGAACCACAGTAAATTAAAGCTTCATAATATAAATCCATCTTCTTGTGATGACAGCTACCCCAGGGAGGTGTTAGAACATGTAGAGAAGGAGGTATATACCGTTCACAATGGAGGCGGGTAAAAGACTCAGGGAGTGCAGTAGAGGGGAAGGAAGACATGTTTATATTAAAAAAGCCTCCATTCAGAGCAGAGTTCTGGTGTTCTGGGATAGCAAGAGAGATAGAAGAATGGGATAGGCCTTGCTGGCCTAAGGAGAAATCCCAGGTTTTCTGAGGTCAGAGGTATTTGCTCCTGTTAGAAGGAGTTCTGAAACAATTACTCTCAGGATCACTCAGATACTCAAATACAAGCACAAATTTATCTGAATGCTGGCCAGGGAAAGATGATCCTTGTTAAGATGGTATTGACTTATGGGTTTTGTCTATCTGGTCTAATTCTGAATAGATCAAAGGTATGGAAAAGAGGGAAAAAAATACAAAAAAATTAAAGACCCTCAACCACAGTAGAAATGGGAGATGAATTTGAAATTAAGCCTGAAATTAGAATATTGGAAGGAACAGAATGCATTTTGAGGTCATTTATTCCTTTCTAGAAAACTCTCTTATTAAAGAAGATGAACTTCTTGGAGGGGAGGAAATCTGGTCAAGTGAAAAAGAAATGAATTTAAATTCAGAAGACCCAGGTTCAAGTCTTAACCTTGCTATTTATATCAACGTGACTTTGGACAGGTCACTTTGCCTCGTCTCTAAATTCTTACCTTACTTGTGTATTAGCAGTGTAACGATGGTCAGATTATTTCCCTTCTCTAAGCTTTGGAGCTCTCATTCGTAAAATGGTAATATGTGTTGATATTTCTGTACTTACTCTGTCAGAGTGAGGTCGACTATCTCACCTCTCAGGGTACCAGAAGTACTCCATTAGAAAGAAGGTGTGACTTTTTCTGATGCTATTGACTTGAGGTCCCATTTGACCTTGGAGACAAATACTCCTCTATCCCAACTTGTTCTCTGGGGAGAGTGTGCTCAAATGTATTGCAGTCTTTATACAGCATTTGCCATCTAGGTTCGTTTCCAAATGCCAGCAGGATTATTCCTTGTCTCAGCAACCATTAGGCTGGAGCCCTCAGGTCTTTCCAGAAGGCTGCCCTTTTGGAGCTCTCAAGGTTGTAGCCCTCTTTAATCTCCTTCACTTAAAAACAGGGAAGAACAGACAGCACAGATGAAGCTACATCAAGGATGCCTTGATTTCCTTTCCCAACCAACACCACCTACACCATGACAACACAAGAGCATGATATAGTCACTCTATCAATCAGCAAACATTTGTTTAAAAAAAAGTAAATTGCTCTCTTTCTTTTTCTTGTTTTCCTTTGTTTCCTCTTTCCCATTGCTCATTCCATCGGTTATAATCCTTCTTTACAACCTAATGTTTAATGTGAAAATATTTGCAGATCCTATATTTGATTGCATGCTTCTGTGGGGTGAGAGCGGGGAGGAGGACAGGGAGAGGTAGAAAATTAGAAACTCAAGGGATTGTGGAACTGAATGCTGTAAACTAAAAGTAAATAAATAAATTAATTAAAAAATTTAAAAATTAAAAAAAAAAAAGTAATTACTGTGTGCCAAGCATTGTGCTAAGTGCTGAAATAGAAAGACCGGCAAAAACATGGTCTAGGAGTGAACCTTGTCATGGGGGAGACATATCCAGAAGATTGTATATACAAAACATAAATAATGTAAATGGAAGCTAATTTCAAAGGGAAGCTACTAGCAGTGGATGGCAACAAAGTGATGCAATGGATAGAGCCTTGGAGTCAGGAGGATGTTAGTTCATACCTGGCCTCAGACACTTACTAGCTTCATGACCCTGGGCAAGTCACTTAACCCTGTTAGCCTAAGTTGCTCATCTGTAAAATGAGCTGGAGAAGGAAATGGCAAACTGTTTCAGTATCTTTGACAAGAAAACCCCAAATGGGGTCACAAAGAGTTGGACTGGATTGAAGTGAGGCAACTACAACAATAGCAGCCAGCAGTGGGGGGTGAGGCTTAGGGGTATTTGAGTCAGGAAAGACATTTTGTGGATGGTGGGATTTGAATTGAGACTCGAAGGGGAACCAAGGATGCCAGGTACTAGAGGTGAAGATGAAGAACATTCTAGATATAGGGAATAATCAGTGAGAAGGTACCACATTAAAAGATAGAATATTGTCAGCAGGCTATGGCAAGAAGGCCACTGTTACTGGATTGTAGAAGAGTCAAGTTTAAGAACACTGAAAAGGCAGGAAGCAGCCAGTTTGTGAAGGATTTTAAAAGACAAAGAGAAGATTTTATGTATGATACTGGTGATAATATGGAGTCATTGGATTAAATTAAGTAAAGGGATGACATGGTCAGACTTAAGTTTTTAAGAAGATCACTTTGCACCTGAGAGGAAGATGGACTGGAGTCAGGAGATAGACCTGAGGAAGGTAGACCAATTGGAAGGTTGCTGGACCAGGAGTGGAGAACTTGCAACCTCCAGGTCACATGTGGTCCTCTAGGTCCTTAAGTGAGGCCCTTCTGAATCTAAACTTCGCAGAACAAATTCCTTTAATAAAAGGATTAGTTTTATAAAACTTGTACTTGGTCAAAAGGCTGCATCCAAGGACCTAGAAGCCTGCATATGGCATCGAGGTTGTAGGTTCCACACCCCTGAAGGTCTGTAAAGGGTTGTGGCAGCTTCAGAGAAAAGAAGGTGAGTTGTAGAAGAGATGTTGTGAGGACAGAAATAATATTTGGTAATCGATCAGATGTGTAGTATGAGTAAGAGTGAGGAGGAGAGCATAGCACCCAGGTTTCAAGCGTGACTTGGGAAGATGATTCTTGGACAACAGGAAGTTCATAAGAGAGTAAGGATTAGGAAAAAGCTTCTGAGTTCTGCTTTGGACTTGCTGAGTTTGGGTGTTTATTGGAAATGCAGTTCAAAATGTTGCAAAGGGGGGTGGCTAGGTAGCATAGTGAATAGAGCACTGGCCCTGGAGTCAGGAGAACCTGTGTTCGGATCCAGCCTCAGACACTTAACACAAAAACTAGCCATGTGACTTTAGGCAAGTCACTTAACCCCAATTGCCCTCCAAAAAGCAAAAAAAAAAAAAAAACCACCCCCAAAACAACAAAATGTTGAAAAGGCAGCTGGTGTTGTGAGGATGGAGCCCAGGAGAACAGTTAGGGCTGAGTATCTGGATCTACTGATAATCTACATAGAGATGCTCATTGAACCCATGAGAGCTGATGGGATCACCATGTGACATAGTGTGATTAAGAGAAGAGGACATAGGACAGAGGCTTGGGAAGCACCCACGGTTCACAGGCATGGCCTGGATGTAGATCTAGCAAAGGAGCCTGAGAAGGAGTAGTCAGAAAGGTGGGAGGACTAGGAGAGGGCAGTGTCAGGAAAACCTGAAGAGGAGAGTCTATCTAGGAGAAGAGGATGATGCCACAGTGGCGGCAGCTGCAGAGAGGTCAAGACAAATGGGAACTGAGAAAGTGGGAAAAGTACAGGAGTAGAAAGCAGAAGCCCAGAGTTGAAGTCTTGCATCTGCTGCTTACCATCTCATATGAACATGGGCCAGTTACTGAGCTTCTTTATGCCTCAGTTTCTTCTTCCGTAAAATAAGGGTGTTGGATTGTTATAGACTCTTTCAACTTAAATCTATGATTCTATGGTTCTCTGACCCCTCCTGAAGAGTCACAAGACATACAGAAAAAGGAAAATGGAGGCTAAAAAAAGAAAGAAAAAAGGAGGCAGTAATCAAAGACTTGAAACAGTCAAAGACCAAGAGGAGACATCTTTGTCTAATGTTTGGGGCAGAGTGCATGGTGATTGCTACCTTGACTCCATGTCCAAAAACAACAGCAGCTTCTTTGTCTGTCTCTGATCTATAGGAATGTAGAATTCCAGACAAGCCACATTCTTCTTCACTTCCTGGTTTTGCTTCCTCCCCAGAAATGGTTAACAATGCAAAAGAAAACAAAGCCTCCTGATTTTTGAAGCCAGCAAGGCAGCTGTGTCTTGGACAACACAGAGACCCACCTGAGAAAGCAATATTTGAAACATTTTTAGGGCTTAAAAAAAAAAAAGCAAAACAAAAAAGTTGTTTCTACAAAGCAAAACATTATATAAACGTTCTTGCCCTTGGGGCACATGATGGCACTAATTACTATGTACTGGGGGGAAAAATCTTTTTCAAGATCGTGGTTGCTGATGCTATATGTTCAACAGCTGCTGCTTACCCAGACTTTGTTTTCCGTCATTTGTCTTTTAAAAAAAGTGATTTTCAGTAATCCCATCAGATCCCCAGGGTGCTGTGCCCAGTGCCAAAATTTTGGAATTACTAGGCAAATGTGGTATAAGGCTGATCTGTCTATGATGACCTTCTTTGTGAGCTGGCTCACTGCCTTCCCTCTCCAACCCATCATCGAGACAGTTTGGTCTGTTGTTTGAACATGGATCATATTCCATCATCGGGTCACAGGAGTATTTCTAAACTAAATCTTGAAAGGAACTTAAGGGGCCTTCTCTAAGTTTACAAGTAAGGAAAATGAGGCTTAGGGAGGTAAAATAACTTGTCCAAGATAGGGTCAGAAAAGGACATGGAGCCTAAGTTCTCTGAAGAGCCAGTAAATACTGTTTTCATGGTACCATGTTTCCTTCAGTGGTCTCTTAAATACACACATTCTCATTTCTGGACTTTTTCTTCTGGTATTTTGATGACCTTTCTCTCTTCTTTTCAGTTTATCTAATCCTTTCCTTAGGATAGCAGTTCTTCAAATGTGATCTGGGATTCCTGGGTCTCCCTGGGAACTGTCTGATGTGTCTAAAGACAAAATTATTTTCTTAATAATACCAAAGCATTTTAATTTCTAATATTAAATACTGATAGATAAACCTATATAAACAAAAAACCTTTTTGTGGTTCTCAATATTTTTTTTCTTTTTTTGCTGGGCAATTGGGGTTAAGTGCCTTACCCAAAGTCACACGACTATTAAGTGTGTCAAGTATTCTAAGGCAGGATTTGAACTCAGGTCCTCCTGACTCCAGGGCCAGTGCTCTATTCACTGCTCTAGCCACCTCAAGTTCTCAATACTTTTTAAGAGTGCAAAGATTTCCTGAGACTAAAACACTTGAGAACATAGAATAGCAGTGCTAGGAAGGACCTCAGTGTTCATTTTGTCCAACTCCTTCCTCTGACAGATGAGTGATTTTCTATAGAGAGAGTTCATGCCAGAACCAATACTAGAATACAAGTCTCCTTTTTTCTCATAGAATCTCAGGGTTGGAATAGTGATAAGACTCTTACATAGAACTCTAAGATTTGTAAAATATTGATATTTGACATATTCAATCCTTTCAAAAATGTATGAAGTATTACAGGTATTATGATCATGATTTTATGGATAACAGATTCAGAGGGGGAAATGAACATACAGCTAGTAATTTCCAGCTTTGCACGCAGGTTTCTCTTGATTCCAGTTGAAGCATTCTGACCCAGTAGTCTTCTATTGTATTTTACTGCCTCTCTATATAGCCCTACCTCTCTAGAAAGAAACTTAAGAGACCATCTAACCCAATCTTTTCATGTTATAGTTGAGAAAACAGGCTTGGAGAGGGGCTATGACTTTCCTTTATTGAAATTTTCAACAAGTGAGTAGAAGAGTCAGGACTAGAACTTCCATCTCTTGACCCTCTCTTAACAACATATCCTCCTGTTAGGCCAAGTCCCAGTCACATTTGGACAGCTAGGTGGTGTACTGGATAAGAGTATGGTGCCTTAAGTCAGAAAGATTTAATCTTTCTGAGTTCAAATCTGACCTCAGACACTTAGCTGTGTGACCTTGGGCAAGAATTTTGTACTTGTTTGCCATAGTTTCCTCCTCTTTATAATGAACTGGCAAAAGAAACAGCAAATTACTCTAGTATCTTTGCAAAGAAAACCCCAAATGGGGTTATGAAGAATCAGACACGAGCAAAATGATTCAACAACAACAGTCCTATTTGTTTATTCATGGAACAAACATTTATTGACTACCTAAGATAGAGTACCTGCCCTTAAGGAACTTGTAATTTAATAAGAAGGATAAGATATGTGCACAAATAACTACCATACAAGTTAGAAGGTCATGTAAGGCCATAAAATTTGTATGAGGTGCCATGGAAAGTGAGAGGAAGGAGCTTTCGGGTATTAATGAAGGCTTCAGAGAGGAGTGAGCAGGAGAAGTGAATTGAATGGATGAATGCAATAAAGCATTTATTAAGCCTTTACTATGTGCCAGGCACTGTACTAACTGATAGATAAAAATACAAACATTCAAGTCTGTCTGTCTTTAAGGAATTTATATTAGCCATTTTATTTTACTTTTAATTTATGGAAGAAAATAAGCATTTCTGTAACAGTATGATAAAAAAGTTGATTGCATATGAAATAATAAATCTATTTACAACTAGCTACTCCTTTCAAATATGCAATAAAATTACATATAAATTTCTTTTTTTCTACTTCCCTCCACCTACCCTCAGCCCTAGAGATGGCTGCCATTAGATAAAAATAGGTATATGTGTAAAATTATCTATACATACTTCTCCTTATCAGTTCTTTCTCTTGATATAGATAGCATCTTTCTTCATATGTTCTTAATAGTTAATTTGGGTATTTACAATAGTCAAAATGACTTATTCTTTCAAAGTCCTTCTTAAAACAATATTGCTGTTACTGTATACAATAATCTCTTGATTCTACTTATCTAGCTTTTCATTATTTCATGCAAGTCTATCCATATTTTTCTAAAATCATTGAGCTCATCATTTCTTATAGCACATTAGTATTCTATCACAATCACATGCCACAACTTGTTCAGTCATTCCCCAACTGATGGGCATCCCTGCAGTTTCAAGTTCTTTGCCAACACAAAGAGAGCTGTTATAAACATTTTGGAACATATAGGAACTTTTTCCTTTTCCCTAATTATTTTCAGAAATAGACCAAGTAGTTGTGTTGCTGGGTCAAAGGGTATAGATCATTGAATAACTCTTTGAGCATAATGAGTTAGTGTCCCAGTTTTTCCACATCCCCTCCAACATTTGTCACTTTCCCTTTTATCATTTGTATTTCTCAAATCAGTAAGGATTTATAGCATTTTTTTCATGTGACTATAAACTGTTTTTATTTCTTCATTAGAAAACTGCCTGTTCATATCCTTTAACCATTTAGCAATTGAGGAATGATTTGTATTCTTATAGATTTGACATTAAACGTTTTTAAAAGCATTAAAAAATTCTTAACTTAAACATGAAAAAGGACACTTTCATATAAAAAGAACACAGAAAGGATTCTATATGAAACCATGAATGACCATTTCATCTGACTAGTTTTTTTTTAAGTATATAATAGGGGTAGAGCAAAGATGGCAGAGTAGAAGCAAGATAAAACATTAGGTCTAGAGTCAGGAAGACCTGAATTCAAGTTTGGTTTAGATGCATTCTAACTGTCTGACCCTGGGCAAGTCACTTAACCTCTGCCTGCCTCAATTCTCTGAACTATAAAATGGGGATGATAATAGCATGTAATGAACAGGGTTATTGTGAGGATCAAATGAAATAATATTTATAAAGGCTTAGCACAATGCTTAGTACACAGAATAACTGCTTAATAAATATTTGTTCCCTCCTCTCCCCCTTATTATAATTTCAATCTGTTTTTTTTTTTTGTTCTCTCTGTTGACATCATTGAAGTAATTATATATTGTTTTTCTGATTCTGCTTACTTTACTTTGCATCAGTTCCTATAACTATTCCTATGCTTCTCTGTAGTCATCATATTTATTGTTGCTGAAAGTAATATTTTAAAATATGTTGTTTTCTCTTTCCATTATAAAATTTACAGATACCTCCAATTCCTTGAAAGAACTCATCTAATAAAGTAAAATAATTAAGTTTAACTATTAATCTATGACTTCATCTGAAAGTGTATGCAGCATTTCACATCTATATGATTTCCTCCAAATCTCTATTTAAAAAATAACAGAAATCCATTTTTTCCCTCTCACTCCATTGAAAACAAAGGAAAATAAATTTCTTGTAAGAAATATGTGTGATCAAGTAAAATGAATTCTTTCAGTTACTGTATACAAACACACACATATATACACACATAGGTGTGTGTGTGTGTGTATAAAACCGAGCAAAGCAAAATTTTTCAAACGTTATATATGTACATATATATAATATTTGTCTATAATCGAGAGATTTTTTGCTTGAAATATATATATGCATATGTATATATCTATATAGATATAAATACACAGCTAGACTTTGAGAGAAACTAGGGTTTCTAAAAGCTGACACTCATTTTTCCCTTTTCAGAATACCTATTATATTTATTATTATTAATATTAATGATAAGAAATCACATTTCTATAACATTTTAAAGTTTATGGAGCTCTCTCCTTCCAACAACCCTGGGAGGTAGGGGGTGCAAGTATTATTATCTCTGTTTTACCAATGAGGAAACGTTATCAAATCAATTTGTAGCTAATTAATCTTTAATCATTCTTATGTATGTTCTGTTTCTCTGACATTATAATTTTCCTAGTGCTAGAGACCCACTAATGATACAGTATGGGGACACAGTATGAATAATCATACTGTATACTGACTGAAAAAATGATAGAGTATGCCATTGCAAAGAATCTCTTACAATGCTGCATTGCCAAAGACAATATAATTGCAAACCCTCTGAATCCACATAGTATGGATTTAATTAATAACCAAATGGGAAGATACAACAGGAGACCTTTTTCAATCAATCAATCAATCAATATTTATTAAACACCTACACATTTGGAAAGAATCCACAAAAGACATTCCAAGAATTCATCTCTCCCAACCTAATTAACCAATTTCTTTAAAAATTTTTAGTGTCTTTCAAGCTCTACAAAGAATTTTCCCTTGTCCCAAGTTGGGGAAAGAGAATACAACTGAGAAAAATTAAGTATGGGGAATTCTGGGTTAGATAAAGTGATTTATGTTTTATGCAACTTTAGTTTTGAGCATGCATTTGGGGAAATTCAAATGTGGGTTTGTTTTTTCTTCCTCTCTCTGCCTTCCTCAATTTTAACCATAATTTCAAAGTAATTTCCCTCACCATTCCTCATGCAAATCATTATATGCACCAATTTTCCAATGGTATTTCCTGAAGGAAATATTTCATTTTTAGTGGTGCCTTCATTATTAAACTTTTAATTAAAATAGAATTGACAGCTCCTACCAAAAAGTATTATCCCACAAGAGACAAAAACATTTTTTCATGAATAGATTCATATTTTATTTTTAACATGCAAAAGTATTTGAATCTTTAAATATTACTTGGAAACATAAATATAAATTAGTAAACAAAATATATTCAAGGCAAAAATAAGTTAATTTTTGGGGTAGGGAGACATCCCAGAGAATCAAGAAAGATCTAATTTAGGAGGTAGCTTCTGAATTTTGTGGAAGCTAGGGATTCTAAAAGTCAGAGGTGAGAAGAGAACACATTCTAGGTATGGGATACCACCTTTGCAAGGGTGTGGAGATCAGAGACAGAATGTCTTAAATAAGAAAGAGATAGTAGGTCACTTTGATTGTGGAGTGCATGAAGGGGCATAATAGTTTGGATAGTAGATGACATTCTTGATCACTTGTTTATTTTTGTTCCACCTACTCATCTTTTAGAGCAGCTAGATTACAGACTAGTTAACTAGGTGGTGAAACAGAGTCAGGAAGATTGGAGTTCAAATCCAGTCTCACATGCTTATTAGCCATGTGACCCTGGGCAAGTCACTTAACCCAGTTTGCCTCAGTTGCCACATCTGTAAAATTATCTGAATAAGGAAATAGCAAACCACTCCAGTATTTTTGCCAAGAAAACCCCAAATGGGCTCATGAAGACTTGGATACAACTGAAGCAAAATAACTCTTTTTTTAAAAAGGTTATGGAATATCATTGATGAGACCTTATAGTGTGACAGGCTTGATGTAATCAGCACAGTTTAATTTGCAAACAAGAGCATCTAAATATTCTTTGATTTGACTCTGTACATGAGCATTCCCCAACAACCTTGCCCTAGCAAACACCTTTGCTAAATCTATGTCTCCACATTTTCTGCTTTATTTGTACCACAATCAAAGATATCAATACACAAAGATGCTTCTTTAATTGAATTTCTCAAAGTATCTTGCAGATAATAACAAATGCATAAGTAATCCCTTGTTGGGATTATTTAAGGGAGTTCTTTTTCTCTTTTGTGTCCAATGCTATTTTCTAATCCATGACCCAGTAGAAAGAGCTGACTTGTATTCTCTTCAGTGTTCTTTCAATTGTCTGATTGTGAAGAAGTGGTCAGCCTTAGAAAATTGTCAGTGAAATCCTGTCTGCTCCTTGTTCATATTTTTCTTGAAGGGTATGATCAATTTATATTTATGTAGAGTTGGGGCGATTAAGTAATCCAATCAAGACACCCTACCTCATTTAAAGCAAATGATAGATGCTCAAGCAATCTTAATCAGAGGCTTTGTATGAGTATGAAAGATCTTTGAAAAACCGCATGAAGTAAAATAAGTCCAGACAGGAAGTCTATTACAACTGGTTCAAAGATTTTGCCATACCCTCTGGATCCTATAGGGGATAGAGTTTACTTTCAGATCAGGGGAGGTCTTCAAACTCCCCCCTAGGTCTATTAAGGGGCAGGGAAGATCTTTAAGTTCCCATTCTCATTACAGAGATATAGCCTTTCTCTGAGATATAAGACTTAAAAGTGCAAGTAAGAGTTGGAATAAGGATCCCTAGAAATTATATAAGAATTATTTAGGCCATTCTCAAAAAGATGTCATGGGAGATGAGAAACTTAACATATTGGTCAATAGCAGATGCTTTCTGGATTGTCTTTTTTTGTTGTTGGTAATGATACTATCCATATCCTTTGCATAATTTTGAAACTTCTCCAATACAGATTTCTCTGGAGTGCATTTGGTCAAGTTAAACTGTTCTTGAAAGCTTTGCTTTCTTAAGTGCCAACTCTACTTCCTCAGTTTCTTGACTATCATAAATTATGAAACTGCATCACTATAGAAATACTGCCAAGTGTGATCTCATCAACTCTCAGAGGTCCAGTGATAATCTGTATGCAGATGATTCCCAGATCTATATATCTAGTTTAACTGCCTATTGGGACATTTCTCAGAGAAATCCCAAACTCAGTTTATCCAAAGCAGAACTCATTTTTACCTTAAACCCTCCCCTCTTCTGAATTTCCCTATTACTGTCAAGGGTATCAACATCCTTCCAGTCACTCCAGGTTGCAACCTTGGCATTATACTTTACTTCTTACTCTCATCCCACCTATCCAACCAGATCCAAGAAATTTTGAATAAAAATTACACAAATAGATAAATAGAAAATATAAATTTTGTATTTCTTACCTTCTCAACAACTTTTGCCTACCTTTCCTTCTCTCTACTCACATAACCATCACCCTAGTTCAGGCCTTCATCCCCTTTCACCTTGACTACTACAATAACCTTCTAATTAGTCTCCCTTCTTTAAGTTTCTCCCTACTCCAGTCAATCAAATCCACACTTTACATAACTTCCAAAATGCTTTCCTTAACCCAGAAATGGGTCTGACCACGCTGGCTTCTGCTTAGTAGACTATAGTAAACTCTACTACCACTAGGATCAAATATAAAGCTATTTGCCTGGTATTTAAGGCTCTTCAAAACCTGGTCCTTTCCCAAATTTCTAGTCTTCTCACACTCTACTCCCCTTGATCCACTCCCAATTCAACCATATTAGTCTACTTGCTCTATTTGTGATAGGACATTCTATCTCCCATCTCTTTACTTTTGTAATGGTCATCCCCAATGCCTGAAATGCTCTACCTTCTCACTTTTACCTCTATATCCTTGGCTTCTTTTAAGACAGGGTTACTGCCTCCCACTGAAGGAAGTTTTTTCCCTTCCTACTCCTCCATTCATTTGAGACCTAAGCAATGTAAGAGTTGATAGAGGAAGATGCCTGAGTAAAGTAAGATGAGGAAAAGGAGGGCAGGAAAGGGAGCTGTCACTGAAAGGTCTCAAATTTTGATGAATTAGAAATGGGGTCTCTTGATAAAAACAAAGAAGGGCTTGCTTATGATGGAGGTCTAAAGAGAGATGAGAAGGTTTGAAGTATTTTCTGTGAAAAATAGACTAGCCAAGCAACTAGAGAGCAATACAATGTCTCGCTTCTGTGAAGGACTAGTTGAGATTAGACATTATAAATTTGTAGTCGACCCAGTCAGCATTGTTTCATGATTTCATCAGCAAGGTAATTGAGGGCAGAGTACGTGAAGAGCTGAGTCAGTTATGAAGGGGTTCAAATAGGGCAAAGAAGAGGATGTAGCTAACAGACAGGTGATGGCCTGAGAAAGACATGAGGAATGGGAGAGACTAGAGGGTTAGGGATTGTAAAGCAAAGAGAAAGAGGAGGTGAGGAAAGATAATGAACAGATAAAGGAATTCTGGGGTCCATGAAGATGAAAGTGGAAATCCTTCATTTTCCATCATTGGATCCACTTGACTCAGACTCCAAGAATATCATGCGTCCACGAAGATAAACTGATTTGAAAACTCATCACCATGCAGATTGATGCAGCTTTTGATACTCAACACCTTTTTAGCACCCTCAGTTGCTTCTTCCCTCTGATTGAAAGATTTGGGGGGGAGAATACAGTTCTTCCAGAACCTTCCTTTATAGAGGACTCAGAACTTTTGAGGTAACTCTTCATTTTCCATCTGTGGCTGATGTGCCCCATAGTTCCCCTGTTGTCACTCCTCCACTGCATTTCAGCTTCCTTTTGTTATTGTCTCCCTCCATTATGTTATAAGTTTCTTGAAGGAAGGGACTGTATTTCCTTTTCTTATTTGTATCTCAAGTGCTTAGCACAGTGCCTGGCACAGTAGGTACTTAATAAATGTTATTCAATTGAATTGAAAGATTGTGGGTGACAGTAATGGCAAATATAAATTTCTCTTTATAGCTAAGGTGCAGACGAGATTATGGGAAGAGAGTAGATCAAGAAATTAGGATGTTAGGGTGTTTGAGATAGTATCTATATACTAGCATGAGAGCAGGAGGTGGGTTTCCTCTGCACTAAGCTATGAGGATACAAAGAAAAACTAGAAACAATCCCTGCTCTCATTGCTCTCAAAGATCTCACAGTCTAATTGGGAAGACAAAATGCAAATAAATATTTTCAAATAAGATATGAGCAGTATAAACTGGAGATAATCTCAGAGGGAAGATACTAAAGTTAAAGAGTTCTGGAAAAAAAAAAAGATTTTGTGGAAGGTTGTACTTCAGCTAAGACTTGAAGGGAGCTGGGGAGGTGGGAGCCAGAGATGAGGAGGGAGAGAGTTCCAGGTATAGGGGAAGAACCAGTGAAACTGCCCAGAGTCGAGATTGAGTGTCTTATTAGAGAAACAGCAATAACACTGGATAGAAAAATATATGGTGAGACTGGGGAGAAGAGAGGAGTAAGGTATAAGAATACTGGAAAGGTAAATTGGGGTCAAATTATGAAGTGTTATAAAAGCCAAAGAAGATTTTGAATTTGATCCTGAAGGTAATAGCCAGCCATAAAGTTTATTGAACATGGTCAGACCTGTGTGTTAGGAAGATTCATTTGACAACTGAGTAGAGGCTATTATTCGCCCTTTGTTTTGAAGAGGACCATTGACATCATGGGACATCATGATGTCCTGATTTGCATATGAATTGGATTTAAGTGAGGCAGAGGTCCACAAAATCATCAGTCTCTCTCTTCCAGAGTCATCAAAATCCAGTGGCAAGACAAAAATCAAAAGGACTGGTAATGGCCCAGGATGCAGTAAATGACCTTGGCATCTTGGACATCTGACCAAGCTCTAAGTGCTCCACAGTGCAGGCCTGCGTGAGCTACCTTCGTGCCCTTTGGAACAAATTGTTTTAATCTGCCCATTCTGCCAGGGAGTCCTAGCATGAGATGATGAGGGGGTATAGCAGGGCAGTGGCAGATTGAGAAAAGGGGGACATACGTGAGAAATGTTGCAAAGGTAGACATGACAGGACTTCATTTATTTTGTGATGTCAAGTCTTATGACTTACAGTGAGACAAAGGCCTCTGGTAGACAGTAATAGCACATAGAGATAATTATTTTCAAACTTTGCCTGGAGAGTACAAAATCCTTGACCTGGCTCTGAGGTGGAGAAAAGGCACAGGGATGTATCTAACAGCCTGAGAACAAGAGCTCACTGACAAAACAACAAAGCAGAAGATGGATGCTCTTGATCAGAGATTCCCATATGTTATGTCTATAATGTTTGTATAAAGGCCTCACAGATAGAATCTGCAAGTTAGACGTTCCCCAGAGAGCTTGCTTCTACCTGGCACAAGCTGGCATATTTTATAGGAACAGATGGTGAGAAGGAGACAAGGAAGATGGTCCTGTAAGCAGTTTGCCCATTTTGGCTGTAGCATGAGGCATTTTCGTTTTGTCTCTGTAGCTTGACAGTAAGTTTTCTGAAGGCAGGGACTATGTCCTTATGCCTCTTTGTAGCTCTCATAGTAACTAAAAAAGTGCTGGACTCATAGTAGGTGCTCGATTCTTATATGTGGATTGAAAACTCTAACTGTAGTTCCTCTACTGAATACTTTTCTGGAATTCAAGATTCCAGATACTAGATATTCCACTTTTTCCCTTTTGCTGTTTCCCTAGACATTTGGAGTTTTTTATGATTGCCCTTCATAACAACGCACAAAGAAGAGCTGGAAAAGGGGTGACGGAGGTATGGAGAGAGCATAGCTGCAGATGTCAAGGAAGTACTATGGAGGCCTGAAACAGAGAAAGATAAGGCCTAAGCTGGCCTATCAAAGCCCAGGGTGGTTCCGGGGCAGAGTCCAATTTTCCAGTGCTAGGAACCTGCTAGCAATTGTATGTCTATGTCAAAGGGTAGAGGCATTTTAATTGCTTTCCTACCATAATTCAAAATTGTGTATCAGCATGGCCAATTTGCAATGATGCCAATGGTTCATTATTATGTCAGTCTTTCCAGAGCCCCTCCAAAATCGTCTTCCTCTTTTTCTGTTATTATTATTATATTATTATTGGTGTTTTAAAGTATTCTTTCATATCTTTTTAATAGTTTTCTATTCTTCTTTAGAGAATTGTTTCTATAAAATTTATTAAGTACCAGGTATTAGTGTGTGATGCTACCCACAAAATATTACTCTGACTCCTTGTAATACCCTTCTACTTTTAGTTGATCACTTGTAATCAGAACTGGATTCACATTTTGCCTTAAACACTCACTTGCTGGGTGACTCTGGGGAAATCATTTAGCTGCTTAGATCCTGTTTCCTTATTTGTAAAATAAGGATGATAATAATAACCTGCAAGCTACCTATACCAAAGAATTATTGCAAGCAAAATGCTTCATGTATATATAGAAACTATATATAGATGTTATATTATCATATGATATTATATATTTTAGTTATCTATGTTATCTCATTCTCCTACTGTACTTTGAGCTCCTTAATGTTAAATGTTTTGCCTTAAGGTAAGGTAGGGATGCATGTGGTGTGTGTGTGTGTGTGTGTGTGTGTGTGTGTGTGTGTGTGTGTGTTGTCTAAATCTATAGATATTGCTTTCACGTGGCATGGATAGATATATGAAGTCTGGCCCATTTTTGCAGGGCACAAAGGTCAAGCCTGCATTGCCATCACTGTAGCTTGGGGATGGGATAGGCAAGATCTGGGACAGTCAAGGTTAGGTTCTCTCTCCTTTAGTTTCACAGGGGGGTATTTGACTAGAATAATATCTGTGTGTGTATGTAGTACATAGAAATAATACCTATATACATATAATATCTATTATATGTACAATATGTTCTCTAGAATAATAAGTCCATATCTTTGGTATGAGACTGGATTCAAAGGGAAAGACACTTCCCTGATCACACTTAAGGGGAGGTTGGGTAACCCTTAAGCCCTCCCCACCAAACACTAGTTATACAAAAGAACATTACAGCTAGTCAATAGCAAGTAAACCCATCTATCCAAGCAAAACAGCAAAAAATATTAAAGTCCTATGACTAGAATACATGAGAAAATACACAAGAATACATAATTTCTTTAGCTGAGACCAGAATAAAGTGTGTCAATTCAAACGAGGAGAAAGGGAACCACTTTGCCCAAAGAAGGTCCTCTATCAATAGTATCTGGAGCTACGGGCCCTCTCTGTAAGTCAGGAACATGATTTGGCCAATCTTGACCCAACTCTGTGCTTCAGAGGATTTCAATCCTCCATTCAAAAACCTTTCTCCACCACCTCCAAAGAGATTTTTTTCTCCAAATGTCTCCTCAAAGAATGTTTGGTATCCAATTAGTCAAACAATAAACATTTATTAAGTGCTTACTAATGTGTCAGACACACTCACCCTTACACAGCAAGGCTGCACATCTTGCCCAGCATTCTCTCACTCTATTAGGAGTCACATCTTCCTATGTGTAAACAATAGCATAAAAAAATCCCATTGCAGGCTGATGTGGAAGCTGAGTAAGAGAAATTGTGTAACTTTCTCTTCATCAAGAACAGGGCTCTACATACAGGGGCTACTTAACATGTTTTGGTATTGTTTTACAATTGGCTTTAATAGATTAATTAGACAAAATAATCCAGGCTAATGTATCAAACAGTTCTCTGTTACTGTAACTCTTTCATGTGCCAAATAGGCTACAAAGAGTATCTTTTTTAAAAGAGCATTGAGGAAGAATCAGGACTAGATTTCCAAGGTATTTTGCAGCTCAAACTATTCCAGTAATCTAGCAGTAAGTAAATAGTAGGTGATTAATATGAGACCAATGAATTGATTTGGCTCTGTGAGTGATAAAAATGCTAAACAGACCACATTGGTCCATGTAGATTGCGAGTAAGTACTCAGACAAGGGCAGAGGAAATAGCATTAAGACCACATAATGTCCAGAGGATAGGAAATGATAAATGATAATACTGTTGTACTCTGTTATTGTGCTTGGAAGGAGAGAGTTTAGTAAAAGGAAAGAGCACCTTTGCAGTGTAGGGACCTAGGTTCGAATCCTACTTCTGATCCATACTATCTATGTGACCTTGGAAAAGTGACTTAATCTCTCCGGGCCTCAGTTTCCTCATGTGCAAAATGAGAGTATTGGACTGGATGACCTTTAAGGTCCCTTCTAACTCTTGATCTACTATCCTATAAGTATTAGTACCATATTTATAAGGAGACATTGATAACATTAAATTCCTCTAGGAAAAGTTGAACTTCATGGTGAGGGCACTGGGAGGTACATTAAAGGAATTATGTATATTGCCCCTGAAGAAGAGAAGCCTTGCATAAAGGTACGATAACTGCCTTTATTCTTTGGAAAAGCTGGCATCCTGTTGAAATATTAGACTCATTCTGCTTGACTCATTAAGGGCAAAACTAGGAAAAATGGGCTAGAAGTTATAGAGTGGTACATGTAGGTCATGTTAGGAAAACACAAGCACAACTTCCTATTAGTGAGAGCACAGTGAAAGGCAAATGGACTGACTTGAGAGACAATGGATTCCTTCTCATTGGAATTATTCAATAGACACTTGGCGCTATTATAGAGAGGATTCTTGGTTAGGTAGTGGTTAGCTGATGTCATGACCTCTATCATTCTATAGTATCTGATGCTCTTCAGATCATTCCAACCAAGGTTCACATATTCCTACCTGCTATCGCTTATACAGGTCTTTTTCTTTTCTTGAGCAGTTTTGGTGTTTTTTTCTTCTTAATAGCTTTTTCTGGTTCTGTCCTCAGGGATTTATGTTATGGTGTTCCCAGAGAACAGGTGGAAAGGAGCCCCTACAGCTCAACTTACTTGAATTTCATGAATATTTCTGGACTCTTTTCTACTTTCTGTGTCTTTTTTTTCTTTTCTCTCTTAACAAAAAAAAATTCACAAAAAGACATCATACAACACAGCAAAGAGAAAATTAACCAAAAGGAACTGTTATACATAAGGGATCTTTTCCCATGGCATCTCTGTCTCCAAACAGATAAGCCTATTGTCTGGATGGCTTTATCTTATTTCTAATGTTCTTTGGATCTGAAGAAAGACTTACTACAGTAATTGGAAATCTAACTAATTGTAATTGGCTTCTTTGCTTTTTCTCAGCAGTGTTATCAAGAATTTAATCTCTCCCATCCTTCCTCTGGAGAATCATCACAGTGCTTGAGAAAGTTTATTCTTTTTATTTCTGCATTAGCATTTGCATGGACACAGGAGAGCAAATACCTACTGGTCTGGAATGTAGGAGGGAAGGTGAAGGCATGTATCCCAAAGGAGTCAGGCATAGTCTGAAAGGCATGACCAGAAATCAGAACATTCATAGTATTAAAAGTTGTGAGGGGCATTAGAATTAATATGTAGTACAACTCATTTTATAGATGAGAATATTGATACCCAAACAG
>WOXC01010239.1:122500-158844 GCA_011680675.1 Gymnobelideus leadbeateri
TCCTCATGTGCCTGTGGCACACCAGAGAGCAAGATAAGTATCAAGAAAAGATCTAGACAAAGGACTTTGAGAAACCTCATAACAAATCTATGATGTTCACAGTGTAAGTTATTAAATCCATTTTGCAAATGAGAGATCTGAGGCTCAGAAAGGATAAATGGTATAGCTATGTTTACATAGTAAGTCAGGGTAACAGCTGGGATTTAAACTTATCTCCTGCCTACCCCTGGGCTCTTTTTACTCCACCATGAAGTTGAGTTAAACCTCAGTTTTCTCATCTATAAATTGGGGAAAATATTTGAACTATTTAAATTATAGGGTTATTATTCTGGAGAACAATTTGGAACTATTCCAAAAGGGCTATAAAACTGCGCATACCCTTTGATCCAGCAATACCACTGCTAGGTCTATATTCCAAAGACATAAAAAGGGGAAAGGACGTATTTGAACAAAAATATTTATAGCAGTTCTTTTTGTGGTGGCTAAGAATTGGAAATCAAAGAGATGCCCACCAATTGAGGAATGGCTAACCAGTGTGTGGTGTATGATTGAGATGGAACATGATTGTGCTATAAGAAATGACAAGAGGGGTGATTCAGAAAAACCTGGAAAGACTTACATGAACTGATGCAAACTGAAGTGAACAGAACTAGGAGGACATTGTACACAGTAACAGCAATATTGTATGATGAAGAATCTTAAATGACTTGACTATTCTCAGTAAGATAGTGAGCCAAGAATATCCCAAAGGACTCATGATGAAGCATACTATCCACCTCCAAAGAAAGAACTGAGATTATTTGAATACTTACTGAAACATGCTATTTTCACTTTCTTCCATTTTTAAAAAAAAATCATCTTCTTGTACAAAGTGACTAAAATTGAAATGTTTTACATGATTGCAAATGTATAACCTATATCTAATTGCTTACCATATCAGGAAGGAGTGAGGAGATGGAGTGGACGGAGGGAAGGATAGAATTTGGAACTCAATATTTTTGAAAAATATTAAAAATTGCTTTAATATGTAATTGGGAGAAAAATAAAATATTATATTAAAATTATAGGGTTGTTTAGATCAAAGGTTAGATGAGAAATTGCTTTATAAACTGTAAGGCACTACACAAATATGCATTATAATATTATTATTTCATTTTGGGTACTGGGTAGCTCTAATTTCTTTTATTCTCATAGGATGAGTTTGTTGACTCTGTTTTGACCGTTGGCTCACATAATAATGGATGAAAAGTGGCATGCATATGGATTCATGAGAGTACACCCTGGTCATTGACCTCTGCTAATGGGGCATGAGGGTGGAACTGAAGAGTCACTGACTTTCAGGGAGTGACTTGTAGTAATTGTGAAAAAAACTATAATAGGAGTTGGTATAAATGAACCACATGCTCATAAAAACAGACCGGAATGTAACCCTTGGACATTTATTATAGACTTGTACCCTCTGATCTATAAAGATTTAAATTTCATAAGATTTAGAAGTAAAGGAGTCCTTAGAAATCATATAGTACTCCCCCTTCTATTTATAGATGAGGAAACTGAGGCACAGAGAGGTTAAGTGTCTTGTCCCTGGTTACACAATTAGCAAGTAGTGCAGTTAGAAATCCACTCCAGGTCCTATGACTCCAAAGTGCTCTTTCTACCACCCTGTGATACTACCCAGTTATAGCTTAGGATAGTAGCTGAAATTTTACTGTTTTGGGAAATAATCATAAAGAAAGTGAGTATGGTGGCACAGTGAACAGAGCACTGGCTCTTGAATCAGGAGGACCTGAGTTTAAATCTGGCCTCAGATGTTTGATGCTTACTTAGCTGTGTGACCTTGGGAAAGTCGCTTAACCCCAACTAGCTTGCCTTTGCCCCTCAAAAAAAGAAAAGAGAAAAGGAAAGTGAATATATGGGTTATATTCATTTTAAATTTGGGGGATATTTGTACTTAAACATTTCTTGATATTAACTCTGTGCATGACTTGGAGTAAGCCTCTTCACCACTTCTGGCCTTAATTTCCTAGTCTACTCATAAAGAGATTGATTTCTAAGGTTCTTTCTGGCTCTGACTCTGGTATGATTCATGATAATTGAATTCAATACAAGGGTGGGTAATCCCTAGTAGCAGGTAATTGGAAGGCCATGTTTCTTTCACAGTGCAATGTACTTACACACACACACACACACACACCCCTAAATAAAAACATAGATATCTCCACCTAGGCACATACAAAAATACTCCCTATCCCATACACATAAATACAGCCACATAGGAACACTGACACATATGTATTCGTATGTACAGAATTGGCTTTAGAATCAGGTAGACCTGGGTTTCAATCTGAAGTCTAGCACATACCAGCTGTGGATCATAGAAAAGTCACTTCATTTCTGTGAACTCAATTTCCTCATCTATAAAATGTGTCTAGTAATGCTTGTAGCACCTCCCTCTCACAGTATTGTTGTAAGGGTTGAATAAATAAGGCAATGCATACAAAAGATTGTGTGAACTTTAAAACACTATTTGATATAAGTGATAATAACAACCTCTATCATTATTATTGTTGTTTACCATCATTATCAACAACTAGACTTGTGAATTCATCAATATGTGAAGCTTCTATTGAGGAAATTATTACCAATGCCAATTGACACTTGCTCTGCTGTTCCTGAGTTCAAATATGACCTCAGACACTTGCTACATGTATGGTCCCGGACAAGTCACTTAATGAACTGGAGAAGGAAATGGCAAACCACTTCAGTATCCTTGCCAACAAAATCCCAAATGGGGTCAAAGAGAATCAGACATGACTGAAAAGCTATTAAATAACACAATTTATACAATTAGTTCTTGGTAGTCTTAGAGAATTACCTGGAAGTTAAATAATTCATTCAGGTTAATAGAACCTGACTTGTGTTTTCCTGACTCTTAGGCCAGCACTATAACAATTATCCCATGTTGTAACTAAGTTTTTGTTATTTCTATTATCAATAAATAATTTTTACAGCTACCTTTATATTCTTACCAGGTTATATAACATGGCATTGAGGAAACCAACATTTTAGAAATGCATATGAAATTTTAAAAAATGTCAGCAGTGCTGTGCTCACTTGTTGAAGGGTGGATTTCATCAATGAAAGCAAGAGAAATGCTTTTACCTTATAAAACAGAACTCTGCCTATAGATATAGAATTAATAATTTGAAGGCAAACATATTTTAAGAGCCTTTAAAATCATCTATATCATGATTTATAAAAAGATCTTTATACATGGAAAGTTCTTGAGAAAGAAAAGAAAAAAAACAACCCTGGCATCAAGACAGATGACTAATGTGTTTTGATTTCATATGACCTCAGCTCTTTGCTGAATTTCATTTGTACCTTCATTATCTGTCAAAAGTGGTACTCTGCCATCTTCTAAAAATCCAAGTGTTCCTAACATAGAAGAGTGTATTAATTTGATATTCTATCCAGTGGAATTAAACTGAGTATTTTGCCCACTGATGCTGTGAATTTTCAGGACTAAAAGTTGTTTCTATTTGCTAAAGTATTCCTTCCAAAAAAGATTATTCAGATGGGAAGGAGTGAGGTGTAATAGGACGAGTCTAAGATGTGTGTTACGGGAATGGAAATGTAAGATCTCCCCTGCCCCTAGGCCCTTTGATAGGCTTAAGTGAGAACCTTCCTTGATTTGAAAATATATTCTGCCCCCTAATAGGCTGGATGTGGTCACATGGAGCCTGTGGCAGGAGGCTTGGTTTTCAGGAATGCCCACACCTTGTTGCTTTGTGATTGGACAGTGGGTCAAGAGGGTGGTTACATTCTCTGAGCCAGGAGAAGGATATATATCCTGATGTAAGATTTTGTTTTGGGGCTCACTTTAAGAAGAGTTGTTTGGTTTGACCAGATGAGACTCTGGGAAGCCATTGCAAGCCCCCCAGCTTTGAAAACCCAGATGTTGGTGCTTCTGTCTCTGGTAACCGACTAACTATGGATGTAATGGTCAGACAGTTAGAGGCCTGTCTGCTTGATCTGTTCCTCTCTGTCTTCTTGTAACTTCTGCCTGTAATTTGTTTGTATTCTCTGAAGTTCGGGGTGCTGACCTTTTTCGCCTGAACTAGGTTAATGACATATGTTTGATTAAAGCATGATTGTTAACCCATTTTGAGTTGCTTTCCTTTAGAAAAGCAAATCTAGCTGTTGGCAGCTACCCTGGGTATGCTAGGGTGCTTGCTGCTACAATGTGGAAACCTGGGGTTCTAACTCCAACTCTGCTGATTTAGACTTAGGCCTTAGTTTCCTCATCTATGAAATGAGGAGTTTGGACTCACTGACCTCTAAGATACTTCCATCTCTAAATCTATAGCCAATGATTCTGTTGGGAGCTGAAGAGACCTTCTAAAAACAGATCTGTTAAGGACAGCAAAAGGGAGCAGCAACGGGGAGCAATGAATGGTAATACCTTCTAAGAGAAACTGAAGATAAGAGTTATGGGAAACAAGCAGGACTAGAAAGACAGTGGTCATAGAGGCAAGTACCAATAGAAGGAAACAAACCTTGACCAAACCTTGCTGGGGCAGTAGTTTAAGCTCCTGGTGGGTATTGCTACTTTATGTGGACTAGGATATGAGTCCTCTTTGTTTCCATTAACACATAATAAAATTGCTCATGTTTTGAGCCTTGTGAGTCTGTATACTTATTAGGGGAGCCTGTGACTAACCTTGAGGATATGTCAGGTAATTATGTTTCCAGATCATCTGTATGGGAGCATTTAGCCTGAGAAATGAGGATTCCTCAAAATATAACTAGGCCCCTCATAGCAAGGAGTCTCTGGCATGAACCATATATGAACTCCAATAGAGGATTCACTTAAAAGAGTAAAACATTCATACTGAGCCAGTGGTCCAGAGTTACAATTTTATGAGTAGCTAATAACGAGTGTGTATATTTATAGAGGATATTATTGTTATATTATCTCAATTGATTCTCATAATAACCCACTGGTTGTTATAAGGTAGACAATTCAGGAATTATTATTTCCATTTTATATTTGAGAAAATTGAGGCTTATTGTACTTAAATGTCTTGGTCAAGGTCACATAGCTAATATATGCCATAATCAGGATCCAAATCCTGATCATTTGATACCAAGTCCTATGTCCTTTCTAACATCTTATGGCTGAAACATATGCCCTTCAGTTCACTTGGCAGTGGTCATTGGCAAATTGCCAATGGTTTCTTAAATTTTAAATCTGATTCCTTCCCTGCCCCTTTGTCCTCTCTTCAGAAATAGAACCTTTGAGTCTCCTCCTTCTGGATGTTTTCTCCTTTCTGCATTTTCACTATGTTTCCCTTTCCTGGCTCTCTTCTCACCTTTCTGACCATTCTTCAGTCTCCTTTGTTGGCCCTTCATTCATATTATGCCTCTTAACAAGGGATGTGACCTAAGACCCTGGTATAGGCCATATTTTCTCCTCTATTCAGAATGTTCTCAGATCTACATATAGTGCTATCTTCTCTCCTTACTTCTAGTCCCACATTAGATCAGACATTTCAAACTGGAGGTCCAAACTTGGAGTCCCAAACTGGAGGTTTAAACTTCGCAGATCTAAACCAGAATTCATTGCCCAGCCCCCAACTCACGCTTCTTCTGATTTTACCTATTTCTATTGAAATTACGACCAGTCTTCCACATTTTCTACTTTACTGTTATTCTAGACTCAGCATTTATTTGCTTCTGCATTTCCAATTACTTGCCAAACCTTGTCATTTCTGTCTGCACAACATGTCTTACATCTATCCTCTTATTATTATTTAAATAATCATTCCCTTAGTTCAAGGTTAAGGATTATTGCAACAGTTTCCTAATTGGTCTGTCTGTTCCAAGTATCTGTCCACTCTAACCCATAATCTAAATAATTGCCAAAATGATTTTCCTTGAGCACAGGTCTTACCACTTTTCTCTCCAATAAATTCAGTAGCTTCTTATTGCTTCTATAATAAAATATAACTCACATATTTGGCTTTTGAAGCCCTTAACAAATTGGCCTTTCCAGCCTCATTATAGATTGTTTGTTGTTCTGCCACCTCTGGTAGGTTGATGCTGGCCTTTTTGCCCTTTCTTCCTATCTCCAGTCTCCATATCTTTGCACTGGTTGCTTCCTATGTCCTGTTTTGTCACCTTCCCTTGTTTTTGTCTTTACTTTCTTCAAGATCAGTTCAACCACCAACTTCTCCATGAATCCTCTCTTCATTTCCTTGATTGCTAGTGCAATCCTGCCAAATAATTTTATATTTGTTTAGTATTTATTCTACATTTGCATATTCACACTTTATCCAACAATAAAACTTAAGGCCCTTGAGAACAGAGACTGTTCCACTTTTATTGTTGTAACTCTAGCACATAGCAGTTACTTAACAAATGGTTGTTAATTGACTGATTGGTTTGTCAGCTGGCAGAATTTTAGGGACCACTATCTGGGAGTGGTTGCCAGCATAGCTAAATTCTCCTGGTTTTATTTGGTAAAATAAGTCAACCAAAAAGCTGAATGTATAGGTCTCTCTGTTTACAGGAGAAATGTGTTTTGAGATCCCTTTCTGGGGATGAAGGCCAGGTGTGGACTCACAGAATTGCAGAATTTCAGATCAGAGAGGTATTTAAGAGGTTTCCTAGCCCAATTCATACTTGACTAAGAAGTCTTTCTATAGTTCCTCTGTTATCTCAGAAATGTGGACATTTATTTGGCCTCCCTATAGAAATACCCAGTGAAGGGTTGGGGATACATTCCTCTACTTTTACTCAATTCTTTTTATATTTTATAACAAAAATCTGAAATTTGTCTCAGTGCATTTCCCATCCATTTTTCCAGGTTCTACCCTCTGGGGTCAAGCTGAACAATTCCCATCTTTTTATAGCACTTTGAATACTTAAAGACAGCTATCAAGTTTCCCACTATTCACTGAGTTCACTTGTTCAATCAGCTGAATCTACCTACCTCATTTAGTGCACATCTGTCTGCCTTATGATAAAGATAGACTTGAGAGAATTTGTCAAATGCTGTGTTAAAATCCATACTCTAATGCCTAAAACATTCATTCCTTTGATCTACTAATCCAGTGACTCTTCATGATCTGGCTGTACTACTTTAAGTAGCTACCACATCTCTTTAGAAATCCTCACAAGTCATTCTTTTAAAAAGAAGTTCTAGAATTTTACCATGAATTGAAATCCACCTCACTGGTTTAAGTTGCAGAAACCATATTCTTGTTGCCAAAAACCAGGGCGCTGCTGCACTTTTCCTCTTCTCCATGCTCTTTGAAAGTTTACCGATAGCTTCTCAGCAATTATATCTTCCAGTCAGTACCTTGGGATGTAATTTCTCAGGCCCTACTGTCTTGAAACCATTTAGTGTAGGTGGATACTCCCTACCAACTCCTCCCTTATTTTTGGTTTCTATTCCTTATTATATCTTTTTATTTCATCTTTCCATTGTTCCATCTGTTCCATTTTTATCTTTGCATCTCCAGTACCTAGTATCGTGCCTGGCACATAGTAGTTATGTAAGATATGATTGAATTTTGTTTCTGCAGAAAATTATATAAAAACAGAAATTATTTGAAGTCATATTGATGGGTAGTGTCAGAGACAAAAACTGTTTGTATAAAAGAAACTCAGCATACCTAAGAAGGCCTCTTCCTGTACATTAAAAGGGACTGCCAGGCCAGGTGTCATTTACAAAGACTAGGCTTCATAACCCAGACTCGTTATAATAGCACTTTTGTTATTGATATCCTAGACTAGAATCTTCAAACTAATGCTTTTGTCAAATCTATTAGTAATTGGAAGAAACCTTTTCTCATGCTGTCTGATGCAGACTATTGGGGAAGAAATTAAAAATATTCCGTTTGGCATTTCCTTGTATAAAGAATAAAGTATTTGATGATGAGAAGGGAAGGGAGAAGTGAAATCTGGAAATGAGAGGATGTAATCAAGGGATGAGATTTAATTAATCCCCAAATGTTAACCAATGGGATTCAAGGTGTGAAATTTAAATCTGGATAAATTGTAAAAAGGAGTATGTAATTAGCTTAAATTTGTACATAAGCCTTTGTACTTAAAAGGTCAAATTAACCATCTGAAATTATGTGAAATAAAAATCTTTTTTTTCCAAATTTACTCACGGCCAGGTAAAATTCTTGAGTATTTCTGACAGTTACTTAACAAATACTTGTTGATTGACTGATTGGTTGATTGGTTAGCAGATTCTTAGAGACCACTTGCTGGAAGTGGTTGCCAGCATATAAAATTCTTCAGGTTTTTTTCTGCTGTAAAATAAGCTAACCAATGAGCTGAATGTGTAGTTCTTTCTCTCTCTACTGGATATTGATTAACCACATATGAAATGTGAGGGGGGGAATTAAGAGGGGAAAAGGCCTTTCATCACACAGTGTAATTATAGACTATACTAAATTGTCTGTTGATAGGTGTGAGTAAACTAACTTTGTGAATCTTTGTGACATTTCCTATAGGCCTCTTTGTCTTTTTTATTAAGAGATGGTATTCTCAGCTTATAGTGCTTTCCAAGTTGAGTACCTGCCTGTTGTGTTGATTGTGCCTGTAGGACCTGACTAAGTTTGTTCCTTTGTCTCTTCACCTCAGGAGTTCTTATCACCTTTGTTTTCCATGAAACTTTGTTTCCTTGACTTTCAGGCACCACACCAAAGGTGTCTGACTGCTCTGTTGTTCATGTATGGCTCCTGGCTATACACTATAATGCTCAGTGATGTCTCTGAGCCTTTTTCCCCTGAAGACCTTATCAGTTCATAAACCATCTTGGTTCACAGATAAGGAATCTCAAAACTGCTTCCTAGGAACAGTGAATAAAGAGGGAAGGTAGAAGCAAGAACAGCTGCTAATATGTTTCTCTCCAAAAACCAAGCCATAGTATGGCTTTGATATTTTTAATGTTTGACTCTGGTATTGTTTACACACTCATGTCCAAATGTACATACAATTCTGTTTGATTCAACATATACTTATTAAGTACCTATTATGGCTACAGTGCTAGCAGCAAGCACCCCAACATCCCCAGGGTGGCTGCCAAAACAGGTTCTTAGATCTGCTTTTCTAAAGGAAATCAACTCAAAATGGGTTAACAAGGTTACTTTAATCAATCAAACATATATCATTTACCTAGTTCAGGGGAAAAAGTTCAGCACCCTGAACTTCAAAGTATACAGACAGAACTTACAAGACAGAGAAACAAACAGATCAAGCAGACAGGCTTCCAAACTGTCCATCCTTTACATCAATACCAAAATCACAGTTACCAGAGAGGGAAGCATCAGCATCTGGGTTTTCAAAGCCAGGGGGCTCTCAATGGCTGCCCAGAGTCTCATCTGGTCAAATCACACAACACTTCTCACAGTGAGTCCTAAAGCAAAGCCTCACATCAAGGATTATATAGCCTTCTCCTGGCTCAGAGAATGTAACCACCCTCTTGACCCACTGTCCAATCACAAAGCAACAAGGTGTGGGCATTCCTGAAAACCAAGCCTCCTGCCACAGGCTCCATGTGACCACATTCAGCCTATTAGGGGGCAGAGTATATTTTCAAATCAAGGAAGGTTCTCAGAGTCTCTTAAGCCCACCAAAGGGTCAAGGGGAAGGGAAGATCTTTAAATTTTCATTTCCATTACAGGTGCTGAGCTAGATTTGGGGCACAGAAAGACCAAAATAAAATAGTCCCTGACCTTGGCCAAGAAGCTTCCATTCAATGTAGCATGTACACAAATAAGTGGTGTACAAAATCAATTGTAGAGGCATCATGGTGTAGCAGAGAGACACAACCTTGGTTCAAGTCCCATTTCTGATGTATACTTCACATGGACCCTGGCTAAGTTCACTTAACTTCTAATGTCCCGGGCCTGAGACACAAAAGGTACAGATTTGGGTTGGAAGGGCAAATTTCTTTAATAGGAATTCCTTACATTGATGAAATCACAAGTTGAATTTAAAGTGTATAATAAAATGATGTACTACAAGAAATTAAATTCATGGGGGAGAGAATATGACCAACCAGGGAGGAGAAGCCTTCATAGAAGAGGTGGCATCTGAATTGATCTTTGAAGGAAGAGAAGGATTGTGAGAGAATAAGATTGAGTCAAAAATTCTAAAAGGTAGATTCTGAGACCTTGCCCTGAGACAAGGGCGTTCTAGGTGTGGTCAATAGTCATGACTGTATGGATATGGGAGATAACAAGTGTCTGAGGCAAGAATTGAACTCAGGTCTTTCTGACTCCAGGTCCGATACTCTATCCATATACCATGAAGCTGGAAAGTAAGAAATTTAAAAGATTTTAGAGAGTCTTAAATGCCAGGATGAATATTTTTATTTTATATTTTAGAAGTAATGGGTAGCTACTGAAGATCGTTATGCAGAAGAACCACATGATTAGATGTATTTTGGCAGCTGTATGAATAGAATGGAGGGAAGAAAGATTGGATCCAGAAAGTTCAACTAAGATGCTGTCATAGCATTTTAGGTGAGAAGTGATAGGGACTATAACTATGATAAAAACCATTTGGATGGGGAGGAGGGGATGGAAGGGTATTTATATTTATATACAAAAAGAAAGCTCGAAGCCTTGGGAGCATTGAGAGAGAAAAAGACATGAGATTAAGCCTTATAGGACACTCCCACTAAGAAGGCTGGATATGGATGCTGATCCAGGATACTGGATGAGGAACCCAATCAGGCAGGGAAATATTGGCATGAAAGTCAAGGAAGGTGAGACCCTCTGAGAGAAGGAGATGGTTAGCAGTCTCAAAAATTTCAGAAAGGCTAAAAAAAGAAGACTACGAAACCATCTTTAGATTTAGCACTTAAGAGATTTTGGTAATATTGGAGTGAGAAATGTCAATTGTGTTAGATTTGTGGAGTGGCCGGGTGGAAATGTTTTATATGGAGTGTTATGGAATACTTTCTTAGTTTTATCTTAAGTATGCCAACCCTCCTCCAAAATAAATGGTTGAGAAGTGAACCATTTCGCTAACTACATTTTTGTCCAAAGCATTACAAACAAGTGACTGGAAAGCTTTTTAAAAAGCCATATAAACTGACATTTTTTTCACTGAATTTCTAGAATAAACTCTCTTTGTAGCTAAACAAGAATCATAAGGCTTCATTTCTTAGTTTAAGTTGAAAAAGGGAAGAAGACCTTTAAGAGCTTAGATTTTTAATTCTTTTTACCATCTTATTTTTGATGTACTGATGCCATTCAATTCTGAAGTTTTACCTTTGGGAAGGAAAAAGTCCTTTCAGAATAGCACAAAATGCCTGAACTTTCTGTATGCCACCTTGTCCACCATCTCAGACAAAGGTTAGTCAATTGACTACAGAAAGCAAAGACAGTGAGGGAAAATAAGATTTTCATCAAATCATACATAGCCAGAGGCTGCAGTCAATTATTTATCATTTTATAGCTGTGAAAACCATATGCTTTGAGGCCCAGGAGACTAGAGAAATTCCATGCTTCTCTTAGGCTTTGAGAAGTAGCTGGGACATTCTACTCAAGTTCAAACAATTAATTTCACCAGGATTTAGCATATGTTCAGATTTGTAAGTAACCTAGAGACAAGCATTTTTAATATTAGTAAAGGATAGATGACATCTTGAAGATAATTTATTCCCCCCCCCCCCATGAAAGGAGGAATGTTGGCATCAGCAAATTGAAGAGAGTGAATGATGAGTTGATTTTTTACTTCTCTTCTCATTTGGGAGGCTAGTAACTAAAGCTGAATCTCTGTCTTTGTTTCTCTGTCTCTGTGGGATTTTAAGGTTTTTACAAAGTGTGCTACATCCCATTTGATTTTAACAGATCTATGTGGTATGTACTGCAGGTATTATTATTCCTGTTTATAGATGGGGAAACTGAGTGACAAAATTGCTTGCCTGGGGGGGTCACACAGTCAGTGTCAGGCTCAAGATCTGTAATCAGGCTATTTCAGATTCCAAGTAAAGCATACCTTCCTCTACTCTTCACAGTCTCAAATTAGTTACTGGTCTCAGACAGAGAGAAAAGCCATGCTATCTCCTGGAGCACTATTTCCCTCCACACAGGGATGCTAGTTCCACAGCCAGCAAGAATGTTATGACTAATGAATCTGGACTGGCATCTTCCCACCAGGTTGGGTTATCTATCTTGGATGCCCTGTTGTTATTGAGATGTTTTCAGTCATGTCCCAACTCTCCATAATCCTATCTGGGGTTTTCTTGGCGAAGATATTGAAGTGATTTGCCATTTCTTTCTTCAGTTCATTTTACAGATGAGGAAACTCAGGCAAATGGGGTTAAGCGACTTGCCCAGACTCACAGTTAGTATCTGAGGTCAGGTCTTTTTAACTCCAGGCCTGGCTCTCTATCCCTAGTCTGGTACCAATGACGTAGGGTATGACTATTATGTAGCAATGTTCTTTGAATGAGAGAGGTCATTTTTGGCATCTTCATCTATTCTCCTCTCCTCTCATAACACCGTGTTAAAATAGCTCTTTATCTTCTCCAAATATCTTCCTGCCATTCCTCCTCACTTCCAACATAACATTCCAACTCCCACCCTGGGTAATCTTCCATTACTATCCCAGCCCAGAACCAACATGCTGCTACTCTTTGGTATCTTGATGCCATATCTCTGTGTATCACTGCATGGGTACCCTTCCTCTTCCCCTTCCCCTTTCCAAATCTGGCAGTAGTAATCAAATCAAAATTATCATTCCTGGAAATGATTATCCAATAATGCCTTATGGTTCCCCTTTCTGCCCTTGTGACTTCTCAGTCCAAAACATTCCTCCCTGGCCACCCCTCCTCTAAATGTGTTGTCTTTCCCTTTTAGGATATAAGCTTCTCGAATGCAGACTCTTGATTTTTATTTTTATATCTCTTAAACTTAGTACAGTGCCTAGCACATAGCACCTAATAGTTTTTCCCTTCATTTATTCAAATAAAGTTGGTCCTCATAGATTCTAGAATGTTTAAGCTATAATAGATCATAGTGACTATCGTATAAAGACCAAACCCCTTTGCCTGGCATTCAAAGCCTTACACAACTGGGCACTACCCTGTGGCTGCAGACTTATAATGTTCACCTCCATATATTCTATCCTCCATAGAAACTGGATTACTATGATCTCTTAACGCCCAAAGATTTCCTTTATTCTCTTTTGGTTTGGGACCTTTGTTCATATTGTCCCTTATGTCTGGAATGGTCTCCCAATATACATTTGACTCTGGTATTTGAACCTATTCTTTATAGCCTAACTAAAATGTCATCCCCTCCAGGAAGGATTCTGTGAATAGGCCTCCTTCCCTCAAGAGAGATTCGTTCTCCTTCAGACTTAGCTCTTTTCTTTTCTCTACTACCCTTGGGTAATATTGTTGCATGTTGTAATCATTGCGGTTTCTTGGTACGTTATTAGTCTGTGAGCTCCATGAGGGCAGAGGCTGTCTTATCTAAACTGTGTTCTCCCCTCATCTACTTCTCTCACCTGCTGCATTTTAAAAATTGTTGGTGATTGTCCAGCAGAAAGAGTTCTGGATCAGATACCTGAAAATGTGGGTTCAGTTCCTGATTCTGATGACTAACCCTGTTTAACTAACCTTTGGGCAAGTCACCCCTTCACATTGTTGCTTGGTTTCTTCATCTGCAAAATGAGACAAGATGATTTCAGGGATCACAGGATTAAAATTGGGAACATAAACTTAAAGGTCACTTAGTCCAGCTTCTACATATTACAGATGGGGATGCTGAAGCTCAGAAAAGTAAAATGATCTGCTTAAAGACAACCAGCAAGTTGACAGGGATGAGATTCAAACTCAGGACCCCTAATTCCCAATATAATGTCCTTTCTACTACACTACCTCCAGAGCAAATTGGGTTCAGTGTATCACAAGAACTATAGTGGAAGACAAGATTTAAAATACATAATTATAGTGATTATATTAGGGAACCCAATAGAGGGAGTCACATCAGGCTGGGATGTACTTGGGTTGAATACTGTGATTTTATTAATTTTTTGTTTGCTAAATTAATGTCCAAAAAGTAGAATCTCTACAAAGTAGAATTTATACAAAGTACAAATTAATGTCTACAAAGTAGAATTCATTTCTGTTTCTCCGCTTAACATGATCATACCTCAGGCCATTCTTTTGCACAGGCAAAGGGGGTCAGCAGTTGTAATTGTGGTTCAAAATGGACCATGGTGTGGTGTTTGATGTCAAAACATGTTCCTTGTCCTATTTTCTTCTTTCACTTCAGAGCACCTCTGTGCTTTTGTGTTTATTTGAACTGCTCACCTCTGGGCCATTCTCATTTATTTTTCTGCCTTGTCTGAGCATTATGGAAGGTGAAGTTGAAAGAGAGGCAGAACCACTCTGGCGCTGGAAATCGTTCTGGTCCATTACCTGACTGTGGAGCTTCTGCATCCCAGCTTCCCCAGCACCACTCTGGGGTGAATGATTACTCCTCCAGGCCTCTTTGACCCTTGCAATCTCTCCCCCGTTCCACCTTTCCCCTCACTTGTTTCCTTCTCATGACCTTCAGTTTATCACTCCCTTTCCCTCTGACTACTTCAGGGAATAGACAGCCCTATTGCTGGGTTCAGTTACCACACAAACAGGCTTTTAACAAAGCTAGACAGGGTGCTGGAGTGGTGGGGGGAGTAGTTGGGGGGACAATGAGGAAGAAATGAGAGAGCTTCACACCAGCACAAACTATTAACCTTCCACCCAGGACATGGCATGATTACCTGGAATTTCCACTCAATCAACCAGCCCCTGGAAATGGAATCTGGCCTGGGGTTTACTCTGTTGACGACACAAATGGATGGAGGTCAAGCAAGAACGATCACACTTGGTATCTTGAGTAGCCACCCAATAGTTAAACAGAAGGTTTATTTCCTTACTAAACAATGAAACAGTAAGGGGATGAAACATTAATGATTTTATGGTTATAGAGTGATAAATTTGCATGCATGACTTAAGTCAGAGAATCCCAGAGCTTCAGAGCTGGGCAGGAACCTTAGAGACCATCTAGCCTGGTCCCCTCAGTGTATAGTTGAAGAATTTGAAGCCTAGAGAGGGGAGTGACTTGGTCATTATCACCCAGTTTCCTCTCCTCTTTTTAGTGCCCAAGGGATAGAAAGTCTGCTGGCTGTAGAGTGTGGCTCCCTGGCATTCAAGGTCTACCATTCTATCCTGGTGACTAAATACGAAAGTGAAAGGAGCCTGAATGTATCCCATGGGTGGAAGTTATTTCCAGCAGTAATTCCTTTGCATACCTGGTACTTTCAGTACCCATTATAAAGATGTGTAAGAAAGCTGCTCTCATAACCACGAACCATTAAACTGAGAATTGAGGAACTAAAAATCTTTTGCTTCCCTTTCCTTCACTTAATAGTTTAGATATATTAGAAAAGGTGTACTCATGAAATTAAGGTCTATTCAAAGAAGTATTTTCATTCATGCTAATCATAAAGAAATAGCTAAAACCTCTAGGTTACTGTCAGACACCAGCATGTTAATGGATATTAACAATCATAGAATGAAAGCAATGGCAGGGACCTGAGAAATGACCATCATAGTATCATTTGTTGTTGTTCGGGCATTCAGCTGTATCTGACTCTTCATGACCTGGTAGAACACAGCATTGCCAATACTGTCCATGTGTTTTTCTTGGATAAGATACTGGAGTGGTTCACCATATCCTTCTCCAGTGGATTGAGGCTGACAGAGATTAAGTGACTTGCCCAGGGTCGTAGAGCTAGTAAGTGTCTGAGGCTGGATTTGAATTCAGATCTTCCCGACTCCAGGCCTAGCCCTCTGTCCACTGAGCCACCTAGTTGCTTCCATAGTATCATCAGGACACAGAATTTTAGAACTAGAATGGAACCTCAGATATAATCTAGTACAACTGTATTTATAGATGAAGTTATATGAGTGCTTTAATTGGATATTACCCTGCCTCCCACACTCTGCAACCCAGCCAGACCAGACTTCTCTCTGTTGCTCACACGTGGCACTACATTTCCCATCTCTGTTCCTTTGTATTTGCCCATCCCACATGCTTGGAACACATTCTCTATCGACATCTCATAGTGTCTCTCTCTCTCTATCTTTAAGGTGAACTTCAAGCACCATTATCTGTATAAAGACTTTCCTGATTTCTTCACTTGCTGGTGTCCAAACCACCTTAAATTTTGCTGCTTTGTATATTTTTGTATTTATTCACTTAATATATACGCTATCTGCATTTTTATATGTACTTGTCTTCCCTATTAGAATGTAAACTACTTTAGAGGAGGGATTGTTTCATTCTTTGTACTCATATATCCAGTACCTAGCACAGTGTCTGGAACATAGTAGGCACTTTATAAATACTTGTTTATTGATTGATTGGCTCAGACTCATGTCAAGTTAGTGACAGAGCAAAAACTAGAATCCATATCCACTGACTAAAACTATGGTCTCTTGACTACCAGCAAAGTGATTTTTCTACTACCCTAGGCTGTCTCCATAATCCTATAAGGAAGCCATTCTTCACAACCACTTGACAAGCTTCCAAAGTAATCTCTGAAAGTGAATAGACATTCCCCAAAAGTGCAAAGTAGCCTCTTCTCACTAGTAGGGCAAAACTAGGTCAATAATACTTCTTCTGCATCACCATTACCCTGGCAATCAAGTTACCATTGTCTCCTTCTGACCAAATATGAAAGTGAAAGGAGTCTGCATGCTTTTGGTAGACAAGTGGGAGTTTTCTCAGCTTATTTCTTGGCAAATCTGGTACTCTCAGTACCCATTATAAAGATGTGTAAGAAAATCTTTATATGCCCTAGAGAGACTGCTCTCTAATGTTCAAGGACTATTGAGCTATTGATCAGCTAAAAATCTTTTGTTTCCCTTTTTGTCACTGAACTGTGAACAAGGAAGGATATACCAGTGTACTCAGGATATACAAGTCTTTAAGGGGACATATTTAAGAAGTAGCCATGACTTTGATATCTCTGTTGCTTCTAGATGGAATTTGTATCCCCTTTATTTGATAATCTTTGACAAAGCTAAAAACAGAGACTGAGAGGTTTAGGAGACTGCTATAGTTGTTGGAACCTTCCAAATATTTGAGGCCTCATATAAGCTTGGTCTTTCATTACTTCATACCCATGTATTCTAGAAGAGAGTGTAATTAATAACAATAATTGTATTTACATAACACTTTAAGATATGTAAAGTGCTTTATTAATACTATCTCATTTGATTCTCACAAAACACAATAATCTCAATGAGATAGGTCCTATTATCCCATTTTATAGATAAGGAAATCAGTAGTGACTGAAGTTAAAGTGAGTTATTCTAGCTCGCACAGATAAGTGTCTGAGGTAAGATTTGAACTCCAGCCTCAAGCCTTCCTGGCTATATCATATACTTCCTTGCCTACTTTGGCTGGCAAAAATAATCTACCATGGATTGTAGTGTGAAAAAGTCAGAGGACCTGGATTTGAATCCTAGCTCTGTTTCTTCCTGTCTATGTTATCTGTACAATTGTTCTGGTAATAAACAATGGAGGAAAGAGTCTTGTTATTTGCCTTGTCAAGTCTCAGAAAAGGATGGGACACCAGAAGCCAGCTGGTCTAACCTGTACCTAAGCAAAAAAAAAAAAAATACAAACAAACCAACTGACATTTATATATTGTCATCATATTTACTAAGAACTTTCTTTAAAATAACCTGGTAAAATAGGCAGTGAAGTAGTATCATACCAGTGTTAATATATGTGTTAAATATGGAAACTGGGACTTACAGAGGGTAAGTGTATAGTAATGGAACCAGTAACTAAACCTAAGTTTCCTAACATCCAACTTCACTTGAAGATATCTAGTGAGCAACTTGTGATATTTCAGGCTAGTTCATTCTACTTTGTATAACTCTCATTGTAAGAAAGTTTCCCCTTATGTGTTGGTTTAAGATATTGCCCTCTGTATCTTCTGCCCATTGTTCCTAGTTCTACCTTCTGGACCCAAGCAGAATAAAAAGATCTAATATTCAAAAAAATCACCCTGAGCCAACACACCCAGAAGTCTATTCTTCTCTAGTTAATGTTTTTTAGGTCCTTTGGGCTTTCTATCATTCTTACTGCTCCCCCACCCCTTCTCGGCAGTTTATCAATGTCCTTTCTAATTAGGGTGCCTGGAATTGAACACATTACTCTGACTGGGGCAGAGAACAGTGGTGCTTGTTCCAGGCACCAAATCTCTCTTAATATAGCCCAAGATCAAATTAGTTTTAGTTTTTTTCTTTCTGGCTGCCAGTGTCATGGAGAATAATGGTAAGATTAATAGCTAGAACTTATGTGGCACATTAAGGATTGCAGAATGCTTTATGTACTTTATTTCATTTGATCTTCACAATAACCCTGTGAGGTAGGTGCTATTATTGTCCTTATTATACCAGTGAGGAAACTGAGAAAAGGTTAAGTAATTTACCTAGGATCACAGAGCTAGGGAATATCTGAGGTAAGATTTGAATTCAGGTCTCTCTGACAACTCCAACTCTAGCTACAGAAGTAGGGTCAAAGGTTTTGGCTGATAGTTTGTGAAATAATCTAGAGTCCCACCTACTGCTAGTGTTGAGAGGTGGTAAACTTGGAAGACAATTCCTTAGTTTTCTTTCTTGTTTTATTTTCCCTCTGTTGCTTTTCAGCTTCTTATAGATGAATTAAATTTTTTTTAAAGCAATTGGGGTTAAGTAACTTGCTCAAGGTTACACGGCTAGTCATTATTTATGTGTGTGTGCTCATTTTCTGAGGCCAGATTTGATCTCGAGTCATCCCAACTCCGGGGCCGGCACTCTTACTCACTGCGCCACCTAGCTGCCCCTTTTAGGGCAATTGGGGTTAAGTAACTTGCCCAAGGTCACACGGCTAGGTTTTTTTTTTTGTTTGTGTGGGTTAAGTGTCTCAGTCGGATCCGAACTCAGGTCCTTCTGACTCCAGGGCCGGCGCTCTACTGGATTAAAAATTTTATTATTGGGGGCAGCTAAATGGCACAGTGAATAAAGTACCCCCACTTACCCCTTTGTCCCCCAGAGTCAGGGAATCCTGAGTTCAAATTTTTCCTCAGACACTTTACTAATGGTGTCACTTTACTAGGCAAGTAACTTAACCTCCGTTTGCCTCAGTTTCCTCATTGGTAAAATGGGGATAATAATATCTCACCTACCTCACAGTTGTTGTGAGGAGAAAAAGAGATAAGATTTGTAAAACAGTTAGCATAGTACCTGGTGCACAGTAGGGGTTATACAAATATTAGCTGTTATTATTGCTGCATATATACACATGGCCAGAGATGTGGAAGCCAAGAAAGCTGAGGTAGTAGAATCCCTTTTCTCTATCCCTCTCTGTTGTTCTTGACTACTAGGACTGTTAGGGAATAATATTTATATGTAGATGGTCTGGGGGACATGCAGGATCAATTATAAATGTCCTCTCTTGTCTTTATTTATTTCTCCTACCTATAGTGTTGGTCCATTGTAGGAAGGATTTGCAGCTGGTGGCAGGCAGACCCAAGGGATTAGTGAGTTCCTAGAATGAGCCCACAATTGGGCTGCCAGGACAGTGACAACCTCAGGCCTACTTGTGGGCCTAGCCCAGCCTTGGATAATCTAGTATGTTTATTCTAGCACAGTGTCCACCTTGCTGTTTCCTAATCTCCAGCATTCCCCACAAATGATTACATACTGAAGGCTAACATACTAAAGTAAAGTTTTATATGTGAGAGAATAAGTCAGCACAGAAAGGAGAGTGAACAAAACATTCAATGGGAAAAGAGAACTGATCAAAACAATGGAAATACCCTAGTCTCACTTTCTGACTAAAAGGGAGCAGGATATGTAAGGGAATCATTTCACCTGAAGCAGATTCAATCACAAACCCAGGGACCAGGCCTTCTGTGGCCTTGCTTGTGGTCTCATGGTCTTTCTGGATGCAAGGAAGAAACAAGTTGCCCTACCATTTTTCTCTCCTTCAGGATGGAGAATGTGTATGCTTCTCCCAAAACCTTTCTCTCTCCTCTCCTGCATGCTTTTCTACAAAACAATCTGTCACCTACTCATATAACTTCCCAGAGTTTCTCTGATTCAAGATATCTGGTGCTGTGGCTGCTGAGATCACTGTGATTCCCAAAGACAAGGTGTTTGTCTATCTGCCTATCTGTATGTATCTATGTATCTATGTAGCCATCACTCCCTATAGTATTCCTAATTTAAATTTAAAATCTCAGCCCACACTGGGAATTTTTGCAGCTTTATACACTACATTGCTTTTGGATAAGATGACATAACCAATTGACTAAAAAACCTCAGAATCCCCTATGCTGCATCAAGCTTACCTAAGGGAGGGGGTGGGGAGAGACTTCAAACTGTTGGCAAATGCTGAAAGGAAAAAGAGTGAGAAGGTTAGTCTAGACAAAGTTGTGAATTTTTTAATGGAAGACTGGAGATCTTCCAAAGGCTCAGGCATGGAAAGAAGCAAGTTCCCAACCAGATTCTTTCATTCCTATCATTGGAACCTAGCAACTGCTACAAGAGGATTCATTTTGGTGAGATTGTTGAGTATTTCCTTGGTTGAAGCGCAATCTCTCACTTTCACAGGAAGAGTGCATTTTCTCTAGTGCATCCTTTGTTCTAGTCTAATCTGTTTAATGCTTGCTTTTTAGGAAAGAGATTTACTAGCTATTTTTGATGATCTTTTATATAACCAGCATTTGGCGGCAGGAGGTTAAAATTGAAGAGAGTTAACTGTCAACTGTCCCCTTGAGAACAGTCAGGGAAAGTGACGTTTAATCTGAAGGACTATTGCCCTCTTAAACTACAGATGTCTGATGTGTGGTAGATAGATATTCTAATTTAATGCCCTTCTTGGAGATAAGAGAGTGAAGGAAAGCTCACCTAGTCACAATGGGCCTGAATACTGCCTCCTCTTTTCCCAATAGGCTACTGGCAATGCCTGTATAACTGTCCTCTTAATTTCCATAGAGAGTGGGAATTTCAGTCTGTCTTGATTATGGGGTGCACATGGAGGCCAGTCATATCCCATGACCTAAACACATATACCTATAAAGGTGGGTTGCTGAACTAAGTGTTATTATCTATACATAGCAGATTAATAAATAGAAGCTCAGAGAGTGTAACTTGCTTATGAGTTCTCAGGATTTGAACCTAGGCCTTCCTGATGCCAAGTCCAATATTCTATCTGCTATAACCAGTATTGCTTCCCAGAAACCTCTAGCCACGCTAAGCTACAAAGCAATTGAGAACCTCATTAGTCTGCAGAGATGTTTGGTTTGATCAATGTGTTTTCATCCCATGGAATAAGCTTTGGCATTTGGACTGACTGTTCATACTGACTTGGGACAGCTGGAGACATTTTAGAGGCAAATGGTGAGTAGGTTCTCACTGATGCACATTATGTAGCCTGAAGTAAGAGAACGAAGGCAACAACAATAGTGAACAATTGGTGAGTTGTCTCCTGTTTATGTGATGCTTCCTGATGGGATGATGGACACTAAGACGAGCAATTTTGGTAGAGCAGATTTGGGGGAAAACCAGGACTTTCAGTTTCTGGAAGAGCTGAGTTGGGACAGGAGATATTTTAAGATTTTTTTATGAGGTTAGAGAGAACCTAAAGAAAAAATCAGATAAATTTATGAAAATGGAATTATTAAAAACAAAAACAGGTTAAGGAGAGAAGAAAACAAGCTAGAGGGAAGCCAGGATATGTTGCCTGAGATGGGAAGTTTGTGTTAGTTCAGATAAAAATAGCTAAGAAGCTGACTTCCCATAAACAAGTGAAATTCCTACCAGTTTTCTGTGTTCATTTTGCTGGGGGATGGATTCAGAGATTAGGAGTGTATGTGTGTGTGTGTGTGCGTGTGTGTATGAAACCAGATGAAGTGTGTCCAAGAACAATTTTGATTTGTGACTCAAGGATAGTTAGGGTGATCTAACAGAAATACCATGTAATATGGTGGAAAGCACATTAGCTCTGGAGTTAAAGTTCTCAGATATGAATCTTGACTCTTTTCATTACTATCAGCATGACCTTGGGCCAGTCCTTTCTTCTTTCTGGGCTTTCTTCACAGTCAAATGTGGGAATTGGGCTATATGATGTCTCAAGTCCCTTCCCATTCAAACCTATAATTGCTATATGATAAGAACAGCTGCTATTCTGATGAAAGCTTCTTTACAGGCAAAGTGATTAAAATTGAGATAGGTCTCATTGATACAAGTTAAGATCGTGGAATTCCAAATCCTTGGGAAATGTGGTTGGCTGTTGGGGAGCATTCCTCATAACTATAATAACAATCTACTATTTATATAGATTTTCACTTACATAACTATGTGACTGCAACAACTCTGTAAGGTAGTACTGTTACCCTCATCTTACAAATGAGAAACTGAGGCATAGAGAGGTTAAATGATTTGCCCAGGGTCACATAGCTAGTAAGTGTCTGACACAGGATTAAAACTCAGGTCTTCTCAATTCCAAGTCCAGAGCAGCACTGAGCTTTGGGCATTGTGTGCTAGCCTGGGCAGAAGTGCATATGTTGGTGATTCAGCCTCCAAAGCACAGGCTATCAGGAAACATACACGGTTCCAGTGAAGAATTTGTTTAGTGATATGCTGGTTAATGTTTACAACTGGCTATCTGAAAAAAAAATGTGCCTGTGACATTTTAAAGTTTAATCTGTACATTAACATTTTCTCTATCACTTTCTTATGTCTAGACAATTAAAAACAATAAATCACACCCTGGTTTGTAACATTCAACTATTTCTGAGGTATACATGCTCACACAGAAAATGTAGTCATCAGCTCTTGGGCTGGTTTGAGATGGCTCCAGTGCACCACTAACATCACAGAATTTGTGACTCTCATGTTCCGGGTGCAAGGCATGGTCCAAGAGCTAAAGATCCCATGATAACGTGTTCAGAGTAGCTGAGGAGACTGACAGGAAGGTATAGAAAGACTACCTTGTTCATCTTTTCATTTCCCTTTCCAGCTGTCCCAATTCAATATGAACAGTCAGTCTAAATGCAAAAGCTTATTCCAGGCCTAGGTTCAGATCCTGAGAACTCATGAGCAAGTCACACTCCCTGAGTTTTTATTTATTAATCTGCTATGTATAGATAAGAATACCTATTTCAGTGTACATTATAGGTGTTCTATTAATGTTTATTGAGATGAACTGAATTGAATAAAGTCCCATTGTTTTCTGCCTTACCCTTTGTAAATCAAGCATTGGTGAGGTGCTCAGTCCCTTTGGAGCACCCTATCTAGAAAAAGGTATGGGCTGCAGGTGTGGACTGATTAAGGGTTTGCACCTGTCCAGAAAGTCAGGAATCTAGGCTAGGGAAGAAGCCTGCTAGGAGGAACCCTGCGGTTAGAACATATTTTATGTTGAGATTATTTTTGAGGCATTAAGGTCCCTTCGCATCCTTGTCTGTCTCAGGGCTTCAGAATCTGGCACTGTTTTTAACCACATAGTGTTTGAAAAATACATTTTGAATAAATGGCTTTATGCTAACTTCTGTACTTCAGGGATCCATGATTTCATTGATTTGGAGCACTCCATTCATTAAGACAGTTTTCTTCTCTTCCCTCCTTTCCTTCTTGAGTTTCTATGACTGAAAAACATTATGATGTGGTAGCCAGTCCTGTGGTCCTGAGCCTTTCTTTTAGTCTGGTTATGTGATACCAAACATAATCATTCTGTAGACTGCAGATAGGCCTATTTCCTTGTGTGCAATGAAATTAAATAATTAAATTTCATACAAAGGTATTGCAACCAAGAACCCTTGAGATTATGCCCCAATTTGAGCCTAATTTATAACTAAAAGTCTAGGGTGTGGATTCTTGCATATTTCCATTTTATCCCAAGTGCAGAAGCTGGAACCATTTCAGTAGTAAAGAGAGTGGCTCCTTGACATTCTCTGGGCTCTGAAAGCAAAACAGGGTAGCACCCGAGGCATTCTGCAATCTTCCTGAGAACTGTTGCCAATTACATTTTATTGCTTAATTATTTTACTTGCCTGCCATTAATTAGCTAGATCTAGTCCATGCTTGCTGCAGCCCCGTTGGTATTGGATGACTTTTCAACTGCCTGGGTATCGGTTGCCTGATTAATGATAAATTCTTTTAAAATATTAATGGGGCATGTAGAAAGCCAAAGCTCCAGACTGACAGCCCACGGAAAAAATGCCTGAGACTGGAAGTAGTGAGCTGCCATTTCTGAAGCCCATTTCTTATTGGGTGGAGGCACAATTTGGAATAAGTTAAAGCCTATTTCCATCTATTCAACTTTACTTTGGGGTGTGGTTGGGTTTGGGCTTCCCACAGTCTTTTAGAAGATGCTAATAAAGAATCACCTTCCAACTAAGTAAAGTTTATTTAAATAATCTTTAACTCAGCGAATCTGAAGGACCTTGCTTTCTTCTTTCTCCTTCTTTAGATAACTGAAGACCTAAATTATGGCTTTTTTTTAGTTCCCTTTCTTTGTAGTGCTTTTTAGCCACATGATCCTGCAGTCTAAAGAGACTTTCTAGGTCCTTAAATTTAGCCCACTCATTTTCTGTTTAGAGATACACTGAATTTACTCTTCCATTTTGATGTTAGTCATATTTCCCTCCCTGAAGAGTGCTTAGGTGGCTTTTAGAAATATCATTTGTTCATTTTGGTGTACTGTTCTCTATTAGCTGCCAATTATTTGTGCTTCAGTCTCATCTAACCAATTACTATTAATCAGCTTTTACAAAGGGATATTTATTTCTAAAAGAGAACAAGGCCAGAAATTACAAACACTGCCCCCCAACAGCTCAGGAAGCACTGTTTACTACAGTACCTCATTCCCCAGGGAGAGTGGGCTCAGGCTTAACCCAATTTTTACATGTAAGCTTTTGCCCCACCAAGTTCACTTCCAAATGCAACCTGGACAATAAATAGACGAGTCCATGTCTCTCCTACTGTTAGATGGAACCAGGCAGGTCCTTTACTCTTTATTGTCTGGTTTTTACAAGTTCTAGCATAGACTCTGCTCCCAAGTCTCCTGGTGGTTCACTCCTTTTTTTTTTTGTTTTTTTTTGGAGGGGAGAAGAGGCAAGGCAATTGGGGTTAAGTGACTTGCCCAGGGTCACATGGCTAGTAAGTGTTAAGTGTCTGAGGCTGGATTTGAAATCAGGTCCTCCTGACTCCAGGACCAGTGCTCTATTTACTTCACCACCCCAGTTCACTCCTTTTGAAGCTCACAACATCATAGTCATCTTTAATCTCTATCACCCAAATTCAAGAAAGATGAGATATAACAGAGGTAGAAGCAACAGAAGGATTTTGTGAACCCTGATTCATTCAAGTTCTGCAGGAGAGGGCTAAAGGCTCAACCTATCCCTGGAGGCCTCAGCAGCTCAGCCTCCTTCTGCCACGTCACACAGGCCAAAAAGAGCCAAGAGACTCTCACCCTGGCTGACTAGTGCCTTTGGAATGTACACTAGCTTTCTCAGCATAGCTAATCAGTCAGCTACCTCATCACATTATTAGTAAACTGGAACTCGCCACAGAACATCTATCTATACATGCTATAAGTTGAGGAAGAGGGCATTTTCATTATTTATCATCATGTCTTTTTGGAAGCAGATTCCTCAGCCTCTTCCAAACTGAGGGGAATATTGCATCCTCTCCCCCACACTTTACATATAAATAATGTCCTTCATAGAATGGAAGTGTCTAACATACCACTACGTGTGTCTGTTGTGGTTGAATTGTTTTCGACTCTTTGTGACCCCATTCAGGGTTTTCTTGGCAAAGATACTAGAGTGGTTTGCCATTTCCTTCTTCAATTCATTTTACAGATGAAGAGACTAAGACAAATAGGGATATGTGACATGCCCAGAGTCATACAGCTCATGTCTGAGGCTGGATTTGAACTCCTGAAGATGAGTCTTCCTGACTCCAGGCTGTCTCTCTATCCTCTGCACCACCTAGCTATGTATTTGTAAGCAAAAGAGAAGAAATGTTACTAGCAGACAACTGGCCCTTCAAACATTCCTCTCCTCCCTATTCTCATTGTAGTAATGTAAAAAAAAATGATCTGGCTTTCCCTAATTCATACATGCTCTCCTCTCCCTAGGGGTCATTGTACTTTCAACTAATGGACTAGAAATTCTTCCTCCCTCCTTCAGATAGGTTACTTTTCTAGGTCAATCAGGAAAATTAAAATCCAAAATTGAAAGTGGTTAGAAGTTATTTATGAGGCTTTATGCCTTAGCAACAATCTGTTGAATTCTAGGTGGATCATGCATTGGCCTCTATGAGGTTTTAGGTCCTAAGTTTTATGAGGATTGTTTGGGCACTAAGGGAATAAACATTTATATAGGACCTACTATATGCTAGGTACTTTGCTAAACACTTTACAAATCTTACCTCATTTGATCCTTATAACAACTCTGTGACCTAAGTGCTATCACTACCCCCATTTTATAGTTGAGGAAACTGAGGCTAAAACTGAGATTAAGGTAAGGGGCGGAGTCAAGATGGCAGAGTAGAAACAGCACTTCCATGCAGCTCCAGCCCACACCACTTCAAAATTATGTAAAAGGGGGACTCAATGACTTCTGGAGCTCCAGAACCCACAAAATGACACAGAGAAGCTAACCTCCTGCTGAGAACAGCCTGGCAGCCCGGCAGGGAGCAGCCAGCACAGCACTCTGGGAGCAGAGCCCAGGCCCAGGTGAGTCATGGTTTTAGCCTGAGGGTGGCCAGAACAGCAGCCGGCTGGAGGGACCCCAGAATACCAGGAACTATGGCATTTCCAGAATTATCAACACAGAGATGCCTAGGACAAAGTGAGAGGTTAGTGCCCTATGAACTTTGGGACTGGTTGGGAGAATGCGTCAGCTTCTTCCCTTAGGGACGAGAAGCTGCTGAGGAGCTGACGCAGCTTGCGCTACATTGCCATGTTGCAGCTTCAGCTCTTGGCCTGCAAACCGCAGGGGGATCCGGCAATCAGTCTGGGGGGTAAGAGCTCTTGCTTTACCCTTCTTGGATCTGGATTGCAGTCTGGGGTGGAGGTCTTGGGGTGGGTATCCAGCTTGCCTTGTGGAGGCTTCACAGAAGCCACCCAACTAATACCTCTGGAAGTTGAGAAAACCCCAAAGTTTGGGATGGAAGTTCCCCTGGCTGGTGGCAAAGTCCTACTGTGGCAACAAGCCCAAAAGTCAAATAATTGAGTGGCAACATGCCTAGGCAAAGGAAACAAAATAAAAAGAAAAATGCAACATTAGACTCCTATTTTGGGGGCAAAGAGGATCAAAGCATGGAAAAGGAGGAGGACTGTGAGGTCATAAATCCTGCACCAAAAGCTCCAAATGAAAATACAAGCTGGTTACAGGCCATAGAGGTCCTTAAGAAGCAGATAAGAGAAGTGGGGGAAAAATTGGGAAGAGAAATGAGAAAGATGCAAGAAAAGTATGAAATGACAATCAACTGCCTGACTGAGGAAAATAACACCTTAAAAAATAGACTAACTCAAATGGCAAAAGAGGCTCAAAAAGCCAATGAGGAGAAGAATGCCTTAAAAAGCCAAATTTGCCAGATGGAAAAAGAATCTCAAAAGCTCACTGAGGAGATTCATTCCTTCAGAATTAGACTGGAGCAAATGGAAGCTAGTGACTTTATGAGAAATCAAGATGCTCTTAAGCAGATCCAAACAAACAAAAGAATAGAAGGCAATGTGAAATATCTCATGGGAAAAACTACTGACCTGGAAAATAGATCCAGGAGAGACAATCTAAAAATTATTGGACTACCTGAAAGCCATGATCAAAGAAAGAATCTAGAAATCATCATTCAAGAAATTCTCAAGGAAAATTGCCTTGATGTTTTAGACCCAGAGGGCAAAATAGAGGTTGAAAGAATCCACCGATCCCCTCCTGAAAAAGATCCCAAAAAGAAAACTCAGGAATATTGTAGCCAGGTTCCAGAATTCCCAGATCAAAGAGAGAATATTACAAGCAGCCAGGAAGAAACAATTTCAATATTGTGGAAACACAATCAGAATAGCACAGCACCTGGCAGCTTCTACACTGAGGGATTGAAGGGCATGGAATATGATATTCAAGAGGGCAAAGGACCTGGGATTAAAACCAATAATCACCTACCCAGCAAAACTGAGTATCTTGTTTCAGGGGAAAATTTGGTCATTCAGTGGAATAGAGGACTTTCAAACATTCTTGAGGAAAAAAACCAGAGTTGAATAGAAAATTTGACATTCAGATACAAGAAGCAAGAGGTGCTTGAGAAGGTAAACAGGGAAAAGGAATCAAAAGGAACTTATCAAACTTGAACTATTTACATTCCTACAGTGAAAAACAATAACTGTAACTGATGAAACCTTTCTCAGTATGAAAATAATGGAAGAAGGGTATATGGGTATATGAATACATATGTGAATGTGTGTGTGTGTATGTGTGTGTGTGTGCGTGTGTATGTTTTCAGGTATACATAGATAGAAGGCACAGGTCGAATTTAATAGGAAGGGATGATACTTAAAAGGTGAGGTTAAGAGGTGAGAGAGTAATGTGGTGAGTGGGAATGGGGAGAGACAATGGGGTGAACTGTCTCATATAGAGGATACAGGGGAAGGTGGTTGCAGGGGAGGGGAAGAACAGGAAGGCAAAAAGGCAAAACCTTATTCTCATTGAATTTGGACCAGGGAGAGAATGACATGCATACTAAATAGTGGATCCCACCCTACAGATTCGTGGGGGGCAGGGGGACGGGGGAAGGTGGTGGAGGGTAGGGCAGGCTGGGGGGGAGGGATGTTGGAAATACCCACTTATCAAAAGGGACAGGATCAAGGTGGGGAGTGGTCCAGGTGGAAGGTGGGATAAGAAGGAGGGAAATATAGTCAATCTTTTACAATATATCTACTATGGTAATGTTTGGCATAGCAACACATGTATAGCATATACTGAGTTGCTTATCTTCCTTTTAAAATCAATTTGAAATATATATACATATATAAATATTATGATGAATACTAGTTTGCATATAATTGGGAGATAAGATGTGCAGGCAATGGGGCACAGGGATTCACCTCGCCTTACTGGAAAAGTCGAAGGGGGCATGGGAGAAGAGATGGGAGAGAGCAGATTGGAAGAGGGGATATCCTGTATGACTGTTATTCTGGGGTGGTGGGTAGGGGAAAAATGAGGAAAAAATTGTAACTCAAAATCTGACAGAAATGAATGATATAAACCAGGAGTTAATTCAAAAAATTAAAATAAAAATTAAAAAAAAATAAAAATAAAAAAGAAATAAAAAATTACAAATAAAAAAATAGAAAAATACTAAAAAAAAAACAAAAAAGGAAAAAAAAAGAAAAAAACTGAGCTTAAGTGACTTGCCCAAACTACCAAGTGTCTGATACTGCCTTTGAACTCAGGTATTTCTAATGCTAGGCCTAGAGATCTATCCACTGTGCCACATCCCTGCCTCTAACTAAAACCTATAGCAATAATCTGTTTTGATTTGCTAAGACATCAAAATAGTCTCTTCAGAAGCAGCTTGGTAGAATGGAAATGACAGGAAATTTTGAGTCAGAAGACCAGAGCTTTGCTACTTTCTATTTCTGTGGACTTGGAGCAAGTAACCAAAACTTTGGTTCCCACTCTCCCTATGTATAAAATGAAGCATTTGGCACAGATTATCTCTAAAGTATCAGTCATCCAACCCTAAAGCCTACAGACTTGTAGTTCTTTTTAATACCCTAGATCCTATACTAGGATGCTATTTTTGATAATGTCAGCATAGAAGAACACTAATTCATTATTGGTGGAGCTGTGAGCTGATCTAACCATTCTGGAGAGCAATTTGGAAATATAAAAGGCTGTAAAAATGTGCATACCCTTTGATCCAGTGATACAACTTCTAGGTCTGTATCCCAAAGAGATCATAAAAATGGGAAAAGAACCCACATGTACAAAAATATTTATAACAACTCTTTTTGTGGTCAACAAGAACTAGAAATTGAGGGGATGCCCATCAATTGGGGAATGGCTAAACAAGTTGTGGTATATGAATGTAATGGAGTACTATTGTGCTATAAGAAATTATGAACAGTTGAACTTCAGAGAAACGTGGAAAGACTTAGATGAACTGGGACCAGAACCAGGAGAACACTGTACACAGTAACAGCCTATGTACACTTATTTTGATAGGTTTAGCCCTTCTCAGCAATGCAAGGACCTAAAATAATTCCAAAGAACACACAATGGAAAATGCCATTCACATGCAGAGAAAGAACTATGGAGTCAGAATGCAGAATGACGCAGACTATTTTCTTTTTTGTTCTCTTTTATTTTTTTCTTTCTCATGATATTTCCCATTTGTTATAATTCTTCTATGCAACATGACTAATTTAATAGGAATATATGTGTAGAGCCCGTATCAGATTACAAAGAGTCTTGGGAAGAGAGTGGGGAGGAAGGGGGAGAAAATTTAAAACTTATGGAAGTGATTGTTGAAAACTAAAAATAAAAAATTTAATTAAATTTTAAAACAACATAATTTTTTAAATGTCAGCATAGACTTTTAAAAAAATAGTAAAACAACTGTTCCTGCCCTTTTCTGTCCTTTAATTATGCTGTCACCAGGTAAAACTATTGTGCAAGGGGCATGCTTGACTTTCCTGAGATCCAAGATTTTGGCCCTTGTTGAATTCACTTAGTGACTTCTCCTAGAAGTGTAAATGTTCACGTTGAAAATTTAACAATATTTTTCCAGCTACTTCCTTCCACCTACTTTCCAACATACCTCAACACAGGCACGTTCTTCTAGTCATTTGAAAAGTTCAGTCATCTTTGATTCCTTAATTTAGCCTACTTCTATATCGAAATTGTTGCCAAATTTTATCATTCCAGCTCCACAACATTTTTTGAGTGTTATCTCTTCTCTCTATTCACACAATCCTCTCCCCTCTTCCCCAGTTCAGTCCTTCATCACCTCTCACATGGACCCCTACAATAAATAGTTGTAATCCTCACTCTAGAGCAGGGATGGGGAACCTGCAGCCTCAAGGCCCATATGTGACCCTCTAAGTCCTTGGGTTCAGCCTTTTGACTGAATCCAAATTTTACAGAACAAATCCTTTTATTAAGGAGCTTTGTTCTGTGAAGTTTGGTTCCAGTCAAAAGGCCACACTTGAGGACCTAGAGGGCCCCATGTGGCCTGGAGGTTGCAGATTCCCCACCCCTGATCTGGACTCTCCTGTGTCCTTCACACAGCTGCCCAAATGATATTTCTAAAAGACAAGTTTGGGGCTGCTAGGTGGTGCAGTGATAGAGTGCTGGCCCTGGAGTCAGAAGGACCTGAGTTTGGTTCCAGCCTCTGACACTTAACACACATAAACAAAAACCTAGCCGTGTGACCTTGGGCAAGTTACTTAACCCCAATTGCCCTCCAAAAAGCAAAAAAAAAAAAAAAAAATTAAAAGACAAGTTTGACCTAAATTTATGGAACATTGCCCTACTCAATACACTTTAGTGACTTCCTGTTACCTTTAAGATAAATGTAACCCCTCTTTGGCATTTGAGCCCATTGCAACCTGATCTTAACCTGACTTCCCAGACTTATTATAGATCTCCTCTCCTCCCCTTTGCACCCAGGTTTGTCCAGCTTTCTAATAGTTCTTCACATGTGGCATTCCTTGCCTTTATACGAGTTATTCTGCTTGTCTGGGACATAACTCTTTCTGTACCTCTGCCCCTTAGACTTACATGTTGTCTTTAAAACCTAGTTCAAGTACTACTTTCTACATGAAGCCTTTTAAAATCCTCCCAAAATCCTGTATTTGTGTGTTTGTATGAGTGTATATACATATATATACATATATATTTGTGTGTATAAATATTGGTGCATGTGCATATATGTGTGTATGCACATACACACACACACACATACACAGAGTCTCCCTGATAGAATGTAAGGTCCCTGAGGGCAGGCAAAGTTTTATTTTTGCCTCTATACCCAGTGTGCCTAGCACAATGTCTGGCAAATAGTGTGTACTTAATGAATACTTGTGGATTGATTGAACAAATGGGCCATATCTGCCTCTAGCCATCCCTAAGGATCCTGGCATTCCCCAAATCGAGGATATGGAATATCATGGATATTACCAGAACTTATAACCACTAGGAAATGTTCAGAGTGTGCTTGACTGAGGCAGCCCTGAAGAGTGAGTATTGGCACAAACCTTTTTTTTTTTTTTTTATCAATTACAGCATGGACAACTAGCCTAATAGGGCTATAGGGTGAAAGCAGAGCTCAGCATCGATGTGTGCCTAATCAGAGCGGGGAAATAAAGTATTATTATATCTGTATCTTATAGGTCGTCCTGGGAATGCAGTAGTAGACATAGGCACAGTGATTCAAAAGCCTGATGATAGCAGCAGTCTGTCGCATTGTCTGCATAGACCTCCATGGAGGGATATTCTAATGAGGTCCCTCTGGACCAGTACAGACTTACAGCTCCTAGCTTGCATTAAAATTTTGAACCTGAAGCTAGTATTTCAGAAAAGTCTTCCTTCTCTTGTCAAAGGCAGAAACAAAAGCAAACAAAACACCTCCCTCCCCCACCACTTTTTTAATTGCAAAAAGAAACTACTAAATAAACAGCCTCAAAACAGTGCTTCTGGAACACAGGGTCCCTGTCTTTCCCTCTATGTCTGTTAAATTACAGTGATTGCATGTGTACAAGCTATATTCTTTCCTTAAGGAAAAAGGAAGATTCCATATGACTTAGTTTTGTCTGGAAATAATCAATCAGAAAGCATTTATTAGGTGCCTCCTAGCTGCTAGGTATGATGCTAGGATACAAATACAATAAAACCATCCCAGTTTGCTAATAGATTACATTCTAATGGGAGAGAAACAAGCAATATGTGTGTGTGTGTGTGTGTGTGTGTGTGTATATATATACACACACACACATATATATGGAGAGAGAGAGAGAGAGAGAGAGAGAGAGAGAATAAATACTGAGGCCCTAATCAATCTGAAAGGCACCCTGTAATATTGATAAGTATAGCATGGCACATGTCTATTAAGCCTGAGACCAAAAACATTTGTTTGACCTTGGAAAAATCCATGAAGAAGAAAATTGAATAAATGAACAAAGATCAGAAAGCAGAATAAAAAAGATTATGGCCCAAGCTGTTTTTCAGAAATGGATGCAAGTTGGGAAAGGAGGCAAAGAAAACTTGAAAGAAGGAGATAGTCGAGGGACCATATAAAATTTGATCCATTTCTGATTGATTGATCCTATTATTCTAACCTGTTATGATCTAGAAGGACATGCTAGTTATTGCCACCAGTGTTGTCATCTGACAATTTTATGAGTATATCATCTAAGTTACTGATTAAAAATGCTAAACAGAACAGGACCAAGCAGATATCACAGGACATTCCTCCCTTCAAATTGATACTAATCTGTTAATGTCTTCTACTTTAGTCTGGTCATTTTACCATTTCTGAATCCAAATAATGTCATTACCCTCTTATCAGTGATAGATGAAGCAGAAACAGACATGTAGAAAAACTCTGGGCTCATGTTCTAGAGTAGCTGATAGAGTTACAGCAAAGGGAAAAAATGGGGGTAGGAGAGAGATATCTTGGAGGAAGGCTGGGATAATCCTCTGTGTTCAGTCTGAATTAGCAGCAAGGCATGACAGAAAAGCTGTAAATAGGTCATGAGAGGACATAAGGAGGTCATAGGGAATACAAGATTAAGAGGAAGCTTCACAGGTGGGTTTGGGAAGAATCTGTACTTAGATAACAATGGATGAATGCATCCAAGGTACCACTCAAGGAAAGATCAAGGACAAAGATCTGACAAGAGAAGTTTATAATCAGGAAAACAATCCCAAATGGAGACAAGATAAATGGCTTGCTTGTTGGTAATTTTTAATGAAGATGGAACAGATCCAGGCAATTTATAAAGTAAGGCTTGGTCTTAACTCACTCTCTTTCTAATTGGGTCTCTGTTGTGGTGAACATCTCACATCAGCAAGTTTTAGTCTTGTTTCTGGTAGCTGCAAATGCTGTTGTACAAACAGATGAATTAAAGAACCTTCAGAGGTCCCACTGATTCCATTAAATCTGTAAACATCTTGCAGCTTCTTATCTGTTCATGCTGGAGGTATTTAATTTTGGTGGTGGTTTAAAGGGCACCAAGTGGAGTGAAGTTCATATAAATTAAGTTTACCTCTGTGAGCTGATCACTAGTTCAGAGAAACTCATTGGAGTAATTGGGCACCACCAAGGAAGAATGATAAGAAAATGTCTTCATTTGCATTATAGCACATGATCCAATAAAAAGGAGGAATTCAAGTTTAATAAGGGCTGTGATGTGGGTGCTTAGTGGTCTGCTTTTGCCAGAAGTGGATTAAATATTCAATGAGGCTTCTTTTTGGCATATTGAAAAGAAAAATAGTATGGGTACAAAGCAAGACTCAGTAGAAAGAACAACAGATTTGGAATCAGACAATCTGAGTTCAAATCCTATCCTTGGCTCTTATTACCTGTGTGATTTAGACAAGCTATTTACCCCCACAGAGTTTTAGTTTTCTCATCTGTAAAATAAGGAGCCCGAACTGAATGACCTCTACCATGTTTCCCAGTACTGAAACTATAATAAGATGAATGAAACATAAGGGTAAGAGTTCCTGTATTCCAAGTCCTGGCTGTCACTTCTTTAGGTTCATACCTTTGAGTGAATAATCCCGCCATTCTATACCTCCATTTCTGTGTGCCTCCACCGCTCTTTGAGGAAAATGAGAGCACCAGAGAAGAAAATTCATAGGCTCCCATAAGAACGGGTCCAAGGTAGCAAAAGGACAGAAGAGATAAATGTCTGTTTGTTTCACTGGGATAAGAGAAGAGATGAATGGAGGAAGTAGCTTTGAATTAGACTCAGGACGTGATACATGACTACATCTGCTAATGAGCTGTTATATTAAGGGCAGCAAGTGTGAGGAGGTTGTCGTCATTTGGGACAGGGTAGTCAAGTAACTGAGTCCTGAAATTCATCAGGTCTATTGGGAAGGGAGTGCATGCTAATGTAATATACCCCTCTCCTCCTGGCAGAGAGAGTCAAAGAACTACTAGAGCAGAATGTTGTATACCTTGACAGATGAGATCACTTCATTTTTGCATAATTGTTTTTCTTTGCCACAGTGGAGGGTTCAATTCAGGAGGAAAGGAGAGTTTTTCCAGAAATGAATAGGAATAAAAAACAAAGGCATCTATAAAACTTAATTCTCAAAGACTAATGGAAAAGAATACATAAAATCTGGTTGGGTGAAGGGAAATTTATCATGAAAATTCATTTGGCAGGACTGTAGCAAATCCTTCTAGGGATTATGGTCTTAAAGTCATATAGCCTCATATCGGAAAGAGACAAGAGATCATCTAGTAGTCCCATCCCTTTGTTTTCATTTATAAGGAATATAAGGCTCACAGAAACTTGGTGACTTGCCTGATGTCCAACAATTTATTAATGCAGAACTAGGATTTGAAGCTTAGTCCTCTAGATATCTCCAAATCTAGGGCTTTTTTCACTATGTAGCACTCTCAGTCCCTGAACCCAACATCTCTTCATTTCTCCTAGAAATACTATCAGTTGAAGCAAGCCAATACAGAGTGGCAATCTTAATTTTAAGAAGTTAGAGGAGATGGTAGTATTGTGTATTAGAGGGAGCAGCTGAGTGTGGAGCATAAAAGTTTTGGGTTCAAATGATCTACGACCTCAAACAAGTCACTCCATTGTTCAGGGTCTCAGTTTCGCCTCTTTTAACTAGAAAAATGAAGGAGTTGCCTGAGATCATCTCTAAGATCTTTTCCATCTGTTAACTAGTATCATTATCAGCTGCAAAATGGGAATAATTACAGTATACATGATATATATTTATAATTTATACACACATATTGTTAACACACCCTGGGTGTAAGTGAAACTAAACAAAACCCTAGATTTAAAAATAGACCTAAGAATTAAGCTTCAGAAAGCACACCACCAGAAGACACTCAAATTTTTCCATTTCTTTTAAAACTTAACTTAAATCCCTGTTGCAATCTCTTGTTACGGTGTGCTTTCTCTATAGCTACCCTTGGACCAAAACCAAGAAGCTAGTGAGGGAGAAGACAAAGTAAGTATATACACAGGGAACAGATACTCCTGATATTGGTC